>PVKU01001425.1:0-304869 GCA_004027475.1 Anoura caudifer
AAAAAATAATATAAGCGTTGAAACAAGTTTTTAAAATAGTAGTGATTAAGATTGGTTTTCTAGCCCTGGCTGGTGTTGCTTAGTGGACTGAGCACAGGCCTGCGAACTGAAGGATCGCTGGTTCGATTCCCAGTCAGGGCACATGCCTGGGTTGTGGGCCAGTTCCCCAGTTGGGGGCATGCAAGAGGCAACCATAAATTGATGTTTCTCTTCCTCTCTTTCTCTCCCCCTTCTCCTCTCTCTAAATAAATAAATAAGTAAATAAAAATTAAAAAAAAAAGGATTGGCTTTCCAACAGAATGCAGACACTGATTGAGGTAACAAACAACCCACGACCAAGGCTGGGGAAGGTACAGTCAGAATAGCTCTTAATTCTTGCTGCCATTATCAGCAAGGTAGTTTTATCAGCTTAAGTCTGTAACTGTTATTGGCTGATTCAGCATGAACTAGCTTCTCTTTATTTATTGCTTATTTCATTCATAAGTTGTCTTTTATGATATAGAGCTGGGACTCAAGGCCAAAGGGATACAAATTGGATTGAAATAAGAAACAACACATGAAAAACATTTGGGTATTTTTCTGACCAAAAACATTACTTGGACAGTAGTTTTGCATGGCATTTTGTAAATGAAAGTAGTGACATCCTCCTTTTCAGAGGGAACTTTTAAGTATGATTATTAGCCGCATTGAAAAAATCTGAAGCTTTGAATACTGCTATCAAATCAAGCTAGAGGAAACAAAGTCAAACTCAAGGCTTGAAAATTTAAGAGGGTAAGACAGCTCATGACCATGGTGTAGTTATGTACCATGGAGGTGGGCTTTGGAAGCCTGGCAAGTGCCTGGGGAGAAAAGGGAAGAGAGGAAAGAAATGAGAAAATTTCAAGAGATAAAGAAAGAAATGGGTACGTTAAGAGCAACCTCCTCTTAGTGAAACCAGAGAGGGCTCTTCAAGAAGTAAGAGCTCAAGAGTGGGCATGATGTTTACTCAAAGGGACCTGCAAGTGCTCAGCATTAGGTAGACAAGCAGATCAGGGCAGGTACTAAGGACAGCTGGAGCACCTGGGTGGATGCCAGCCCTTCAGCTTCAGTCAGGATGGGTCATTGGCATTGCCTGAGCCAGGCCCACAGTGGGGTCAGAAGCCAGAATAAAAGGGTTTTGCCAGCCTCTTGATATTTATTTGTGTTGATTCAACTTAAGTTTAATTCTGAGCCCAATATGCTTGCCAATTTAGGGGAAATCTTTTTATATTGTATTAAAAATAAAAACAGTAAGTATATTTCAATAGTTTCTTTCTGTTGCAGCCCAGACAGACGCAGGATGAACTCCGAGCTTTACCACTTACCTGCTGGGTTATTGGAGTAAATCATTTTACTTCTTTGTGCTTCACAGTTTGCTCCTCTATACACGGAGGACAATCCACTCCATAGGGTTGTTGTGAGGATTAAATGCAATAACTATATCTATATAATATTAGCATAGTACATTCTTTTAAAATATTGTTTTCTTCCTTTCGTCTCTATCCTCAAGACACAAGGTCAGAATTCAAAATTAATAGCTAATGTCTATGGACTTCCACATACTGTTCTAAGTGCTTTCCGTGCAGTCATGCCTTAGTCTGCAGCACAACTCAATAGGGCACGCTACTTCCGTTCACATTTTTCAGAGGAGGAAACTGAAGCACAGGGAGGCTAAAAAGCAACTTGGCTAAGCTATCATAGGTAGAAAAATCACAGAGCCAGGACACAAACCCACGAACTCAGGCAATCTAGCTCCCAAGCTGGTGCTCTTCCCCACTGCCCTGCGATGCCTCTGTAACCCATGATCAGTATTGTTACCATGAATTTGCATGGGGGCTGTGAACATCAGCCCCCCGCCCCAGGGGCTGACAGGACAATGCCCACAGGAGCTATTTTTCATGCCCTAGTAAATTGGCTTTAGAAGAACAGTCAGATTTCAAATCCTGGCTCTTCTACTACTAGCAATATCACTATGAATGATTATAGTTATTCACCAAAGGTGTTTTGAAGTTACATGAAATGACCTCTGTAAAGTGCCTGACACATAGCAATCATTACAGAATGTAGTTGCTATTACTATAATGCTTTGGATTTTTAAAAAAATCTGATGTTTATAGTTTTTTAAAAAAATTCTCTCTGTTTGGCTGTAAGCAGCCACTTTAGCTCTAATAATCTCTCATCAACAATGCTAAATTTGCTACTTTTAATAGGAGGTAGTGAATTAGAATCAGTAGTTAATAGAGAGATGTGATTCATAATCAGACAGAAATCCAGTATGGGCAAGAATGAAGTTGGGATTTGTAAAAGCACAAACATAAAATTGGCTGGATATAAGAATAAGACCAGAACATTCTTAGGTCATGATGTTGCTATTGCTTAGAAAAATAAAAATAAAATAGTGCTATCATTTGCAGGAAAACAGCAAGAAATAATCCCTTTTCTACATGTGGCATTGAATAAATTCCTATTATGCTACTTTACCACACGATCCAGCAATCTCACTGCTGGGTAGTTATCCAAAGAAAACAATATCACTGTCTAGAAGAGATAGCTGCACCCCCGTGTTCACCGCAGCTTTATTTACAATAGCCAAGGTATGGAAGCAACCTAAGTGTCTCTACAAGGATGAATGGATAAAGAAAATGTGGTGTATATGCATACAATGGAATATTATTCAGCCATAAAAAAGAAGGAAATCCTGCCATTTGCAACAATACGGATGAAGCATGAGGGCATCCATGAGTAAAATAAGTCAGAGAAAGAAAGACAAATACCGTATGACTTAATTCACTTGTGGGCTCCTGTGAACTCAGTTCACTTATGTGTGAACTCACAGAAATAGCAGAACGGTGGTTGCCAGGGTCAGGGTAGGGGAAATGGATGAAGTTTGTCAAAGGTACACATTTTCAGTTGTTAGATGAGTAAGCTCTGAGGATCTAATGTATAGCACGGTGACTATGCTTAAGAATACTGTATTGTATACTTGAGTTGCTGAGAACATAGATCTTAAAAGTTCTCACCACACATGCAAAAAAGGTAGTTATGTGAGGTAACAGAGGTATTAACTAACTTTATTGTGGTAATCACTTTGCAATATATACACGTACCAAATTATCACCTTGTACACTTTAAACTTACACAATGTGATGTATTGATTATGTCTCAATAAAGCTGAGGAAAAAAGAAAAGATGTATGGATATTGAAAATTTTAGATGCTCTCCATTAAAAAAAAAAGACTACTTAAAAAATGAGCTACATGTATTATAAACCAAAAGTGAACGTAAATAAGGATAACAGTAGTTACAGGGTTAAAAAGGGAGCGCCCTGGTTGGGTAGCTCTCTTTGCTAGAGCCTCCTCCCCATACACCAAGGTTGTGGGTACAATTCCTGGTCAGGACACATAAGAATCAACCAAGGAATGTACAGATAAGTGAAACAACAAACTGATCTCTCTTTCTCTCCCCCTCCCCCCTCTCTAACATCAATAAATATAAATTAAAAAAAAATTAAAAGGTAAGTTAAAAAAAAGTAAAGGTCTTTGTTTTCCTGAGCCTGGACAAAATGCTATAAAAGAGGCATTAATGGCTCACCAAATGCTTATGTGTTCTTCCTATTTTCCATTAGGTCGGGCCCCTGTGGCTTGTTCTGCTCAATGAACTACGAGGGAATAAGTCAGTATGCAACCCTCTCTCTTTTCCTGCCTTGGCTATCAGAGAACTCATTCCCTATGGCGCAGCTACAACAGTGTCTGGCAACTCTATTATCCTGGGCACTGAGTGACTACACGGAGCAGAGTTGTGCCTCAGACCCCATTTGATGTGTACTGTGAAGGAGAAATAAACTTTTGCTTTGTCAGGCCAATTTAAGATTGTTTATCAAGGCATCCTAGTCTGTCTTAGTGTGGATAATGCTCCAAATAAGTAATTTTATCCAGCACTCTACATTTACATAGATCCTTCAAATGCAAGATCTTTTTAGGTTAACATAGTGTCTAAAGCACATTCTATATTTATTGGTCCAAAGAGCATAAAATTAGAAACTGTATTGTCTTAGATTGAAGCAATCAGGGTTGATATTAGAAATTCCCTAAGAAGAGGGGTTGTTAAAGAGAAACCATGAGTAGAGGATACTTAGGGAGGATTTATGGACTGGATGGGAAGGAAGGTTTGCACTAGAGGAGATGCCTCATATTACTTCTGACTCTTCAGCTGCTGCTGCTGGAGTGGTGGCATGGCTGTTCCTGGGAGAACCGCAACCCCTGGTCTCAGAAAAGCTTAATGCGATTTCTCAGTGAGTGCGTGTGGGCTTCCATTATGATTTTTTATAACTTTTCTCTACATTCAAGATGAGCCAGATCTCAGGAGAGAAATTAGGTGGGCTCCATATAGCTGAGCTGAACTTAAATTAAAAGGTAGATCTGCCACTTCCTGAAGCACAATAACTGATGAAACTCACAACGCCATTAGATAGCGCTAGTGCTGGGTTTCTCAGCTTTTCATGCTGTATAGGTATTTAGGCAAATTCTTTCACTGAGGTGTATTAGACGGAGGCTCACTCTGACTATAGAAGTTCTCACATAAGTTACTAACAATATTCAAATAGTCTCAGAGCAAGAGAACTTGAGAAGCAACTCATGTAATTACTTATAGAACAACCACTTGCTTCTGCGTTCTTTGATTTCTCAAATGTAAGTGGCAGCGTGGGTAAGTTTCCTGCAGCTCTGGGTGCTGGATGAGGTAAAGCACTGTTACACTTGGTTTTCAGATACTAATGAAAGCATTAGGCACTTTTGTGCTAGACAGTGAATTGAGTGTTTTAGGTAGCTTTCTCTTACAAATCTCAAAATCCTATTTTTGGAAGGATGTTATCATTCACATTTCTTAGATGAGGAAACTGAGGACAATTGTCGATAACCTACTATTTTCAGGTATTAGGTGTGATAATTTTTCCCACATTTTAGGATCCAGATTCATGAGTCCATTTAGGATCCAAATTTATGGTTAAGATAATAATTTTAATTAATGGTGCTGCATAGGTGGCTCTGTAATTGCAATTACATTGAGCCACAGAATCACTTCACTATCTCAGCAGAGGAAACAGGTATATTCATAATAGGCTTCCATAAAAATCTGATTAATACAAACTTAGAGCTGTGGGAGTTCAGAGAGGAGAGCTGAACAAATCAATTTTTCAAATCAAGTTACTTTCCAGGGAACTAGGAAGTGCTATCCCGAATGTGCTCTAAGGCTGACCTCCAGCAACTTGAATAACTCACACTTTTCCAGTCTTTATCTGATTCTCCTGCATCTTGGAGGAACTATCTAACTGAACTACAAATGCCTGTCAACACTTAACCTACCCTTGACAGCATTTTATAGATGCTGTCAGCGGTATTTTTTTTTTTTACCTAAACAAATACCATCATTATCTAACAAATGAAGAAATAAAAATGAATGAAAGAAGTGCCCAAAAAATGAACAAAAGTCTTCCCTCATCAGTTTGCTGGTCCCCAATCTCATAGCTATGACCTTGATAAGGTAGAGATGATGCTATAATAAGCACACTCTAAGAGAATATATTAAGATGTTATTCAGGTTAAAAAGCAATATGTGGGAATTAAAATAGGAATTTTATGAACTCTTAAAATGCATTTATTCCTTTGTTTTGCATATTAGCAAGAACATGATCTGATACACAAAAGCCTAGCAGCACAATACCTCTGTTATGTTAACCTCCTAATTAGCTTAAACTACAAAACAAGGTAAAAGTATGCAGAATAGTAACAATATTCAAGGGACCAGTGACTATGGCTCATTGGTTACCACATCAATCACCAAAGCCGTCTTTGATCTGCATGGAGGATGTCCCTCTCTCACTCCATCTCTCCCTTAAAGTCAACGTAATAAAAAAATAATTTTCCTTTGGTTACATGACTTTCTCTTTCTGTGTTCTCTTTCCCAGTTAATGGCACCACCATTGACATTGTTGCCCAAGCCAGAAACCTCAGGTTTATCTTTGATCTTTCCTTTTCCTTCCACTCTAACATGCTATTAATGTTGAAATCTTCCTCACCCATCCCCATAGCCTCTGCCTTAATCCAGGTTCTTTTCAATTTTTGCCAATGGTACTGTAATAATCCCCAACTGGTTTTCTAACCCCTGATCTCAGCTACCCGTAATCCATCTATGCCATAGTTTCAGGACAATTTCTAAATCACCAATATGATTACAACACCCCTCTTCTCGAACCTTCACTGTTTACTTAATTATTTAACTTGACATGCAAGACTCTTCAGACCCAAGCTCAACCTTTCTTTCACCACAAACATCTTCAGTCTAGAGTTTCCATGTTTTAATCTTACTACATCCTTTGTTCTCATTTACTAGCTACACATTTTTGTTTTTGTTTCTCCTGCTATCTAGAATGACCTTCCTTCTTTTTCTATCTGTGCTAGTTACTCTTTCAAGTCTATTTCAAATGTTTCTTTTTCTGAGAATTCACTCTGAGAACAGACCTAATCTAAAATTAATTGCTCTCCTTTCCGAACTCCCACAGCTCTTCGTTTGTATTAATCAGATTTTTATGGAAACTTATGATGAATATACTTGTTTCTGCTACTGAGACAGTGAAGCAATCCTGCGATAATGAAAACAGAGCTGAGTTTGGGGAGTCAGGACATGGGGCTGGCTCTATTTCAGACACTTCCTAGGCTCAACGGTCACATCTGTTAAAAGTGATTGGACAAATTCCTACCGCAAAAGATGAAATAAGGGTGACATTAGATAACATAAATGAGAGCGTTACAGACATGTCACATATTGTGTAGCAGAATCGTGAGCCCTCTGAAAGTGGAAAATATGCCCGATTCACCTCTGCGTCTACCTTCTACCAGCTCATAGTCTGTGCTCACTGAATATTTGCTGTTACTGAAGAAAACAAAAGGAATAAGATAAAAAAAATTCTTCCTCCATCCAGGAGACTGATAGAATAAAACTCAACTCTGCATTTGTACAGAGTATTTGACCTTTAAAAGCACCGACATTTCTTATGCTTCTCTCTCTGACATCTTGACAAAGCAAGTATTATCATTTTCCTTTCACATCGGAAGAGAGTGAAGCTCAGAGCAATGCAATGGCCTGCCCAGGCTCCCAAAGTTAGCCCAGGGCTTGAGTGAGGTCAGAGCCTCGGTCTGCTGCTCCTCATTCGAGCCAAGAGGTCTAGGTTGCCTGCAATAATTTGTTATTTGCTCTGGGGTGGGAATTCATTTACACCTCCACAATTTCAGATGATATGTGTTTTGCATGGGCAAGATGGTGCATGTTTCAGCCTGCATTTCTCAAAAAGAAAAAAAAATCAGATGCACTCTGACTGCAATGCTTTTCTCAGCTCCGCACATGTACCGTCTGTTTTCCTTGGCTGTTCTTCCAGACAAGTCATCATCTTCTACTGAGTCCCATGAAAAACATCTCAGAAACTCCCGGGACCCATCTTAAAGTGAAAAATGGACAACAAACTCCAAGTACGTATTTGAGTTTGTATGATATTTAATTTCTTCTCGTTTTAATCAGAATGTAACTGTTCAGTGAATAAGATCAGGCTACTGGCAATACAGTAGAAAGAGCTTGGGCTTTGAAATCACAATGACCCTAACTAACACTTTCAGCTGTGTGTTCATGAAACATGTACGGCATCCGTGCAAACTTCAGATTGCTTGCCTACACTTGGATTCAATAGTACTTTCCCAGCAGGGTCATTTTGAGATTTAAATGAAGCAATATACCTGCAGAGACCCTCATATACTAGTTATACAATAATGTTAATATCTTTATATACATTAAAACTCATTTATTAGAATTCCTGGAGAGTCAAACATTAAACATAAATGAGTTAGTCAAAAGAACACTTTCTAAAATAGATGCAATATTTCCCTGCTTTAGCAAACAGCATACACTAAACATAATTGAAACTCTTCTGAAGACTCATGACTCTCACTCAACATATTTATGGCACTGGGCATAATGCAGTGACCTGTTCAAGGGTACTCTCACGTCTGGAGCTGTCGGCCTTTCCCGTAAAGCTGCCACACACTTATATCTTGTTGCATTACCTCCTTGGACTGGTTTGTATCTGTCCTATTTTCTCCAGTTCCACCACTCTGGCCTTAGGATAGGACCTCATGATTTCCAGCTCGGATTTTTGCCATAGCCCAACTGTTCTATTTCCAGTCCCATCAAGCCTAAGTTGTTTCTGGGCACTCAGCAAAAATAATTTTTCTAAAACAAATCTGACCACTTTACTTCCTTGTTTCAAAAACAAAATAAACCAATCAACCCCCACCCTAACCGTATTCTAGTGGCTTTTCCTGGACTACAGCCTAACGTCCAAACTTGGCATGATGTATACTCAGATACCTCTGTGAGCTGGCCTATCACCCTCCTAGCTTCATCCCTTTGTCATGCTAAGTCTCCACCACCTCAGCTCCAGGCATGCTGACAGGGTATTGTATGGTAGGTTCCTGATGGCTTTGGGCCTTTTCACACCTTCTTTCTTCGGCTTGTTGTTTCTTCTGACTGGAAAAGTAACATGTCTCTCCCTAACCCTGGTTTTCTGATAAATACCAATCTTTCAAAGGACCCCCAAAGCATCTTAGATTTTAGGAAAACTGTGTTGTCCCTCTTCCCCAGTTCTCTGACTAGAAGAAGGGACCACTGTCCTCTTCCTTTGGGATATCATGGGGCTCTGGCCAGATATTTGTAACACCACAATATTGCGGGATTAGTTGTGTACATCCCGTCCCCACTAGGCTTTGTGCTTCTGGAGGACATGACGTTGTCTCCTTTGTCAAGCCCCAGACACAGAGTAGGTACGTTACAATCACTGGATGAGTATTTTTTTGAGTCTTCCTAGTTTTCTTTCTTTTCTATTGAATTCATTGAGGTGATGTTGATTAATAAAATCATATAGGTTTCAGGTATACAATTCCATAATACAACACCTGTACAGTGTATTGTGTTCACCACCCCCAGTTACCTCCTTCCTTCACCGTCTCCCCCTCCCCGTATCTTCTCCTACCTCCCTGCCTTGTCCACTGGTAACCACCATACTGTTGTCTATGTTTCTGGTTTGTTTTTTTCTTAATCCCTTTACTTTTTCACCCAGCCCCCAAACCTCCCTCTCCTTTGACAGCTGTCAGTCTGTTGTCTGCCTATGGGTCTGTTTCTACTTTGTTTGTTAGTTTATTTTGTTCATTAGGTTCCACATGAATGAGATTATATGATATTTGTCTTTCTATGACTGGCTTATTTCACTTAGTATAATAATCTCCAGGTCTATCCATGCTGTTGCAAAGGGTAGGATTATTAGCTTTCTGTCTCTCTCTCTATCAGGCTAATTTTCAGCTGATATCCCTGCTAGCTCCTGTCATTATTCTACTTGTTATCTTCAGTGAGCCAACCCCCACCCAAAACCCAAACCCCAAACCCAAAACCCAAACAGAACAGTATTTAGTTCTTCCAAGTATTAGCAACTTGGAAGAACTAAACTAATGCTAAATAGGTTTGTATGAGGGATGGTAGAGATCTTTTGAGACAAACCTATGAGTGTGTAAAGTTCCTCCTACTGGGATTTATTTTGGCTGTCAGCTAGTTCTTAGTGGTGTTGTCCAGAGACTGGCAGATAAATTGCCCGGACGGAAGTGGAATGTAGGGTGAAGGTAACTGCCATTTACTGAGCCCTTCTCTAGAGTGCCAGGTTCTGGGTCAGAAACTGAGTGTAAGTAAAGGCCTGGTCAGCATGGCGTTTAAGATAACTGAGCAAAGAAGAAAAGGGACTCCTGGACGTGGACAACGGTGTGGTGATTGTGGGGGGAGGGGGTGGGTGGAGGTGGAAGACGGTCTAAGGGGATAAATGGTAATGGGAAAAATACAATTAAAAGAAGGGACATGAATTATTTATATCATTTAAAATGAACCTATGATATCAAGATCATGAACATACCCACACTTTGTTTTTTTTTTTTGTTTGTTTTTGAAGATGAGTTCACTCATCTAGCTACGGGTCGGGGCAAGGAGTGTGCACTCAAACCTGGGTCTGCCTGAATCCGGCTGCGCTCTTCAGCGTACTAGCTCCTGTCCCTGTTGGAGCTATTCTCCGGTGACAAGAGCGCAATGTTTACCTTGGGAACGTTTCTACATTTCTTTTCCTTCTATCACATTTCTTTACAAATGTGTAAAATTAAATAGCCAAGTTAGGTAGCCTGAAGTTCATGAAACTTTTAGAACACTTGTTTTGAGTCTGTGACTTACTATGGTAGCTGCATATGGGTGATTAAGGCAGATGGGAGGAGAGGGAGGGTGGAGTCTGAATGCGGAAAGCCATTCCTGTCCTCAGTCCAGCCACATGGCCTTCCGGTAGAGGGAAGAAGTGTGGCCTGGGTCATCTGCCCTGGGGTCATTACTGCCCACTGACCCATCCCATGAGTAATTGCAACTTCTGGAAAATCCCACCTTTCCGACAGTCTGAGCACAAGTGCGATCACCTGACTGGGCCTCTCAGATGTGGTCTACAGTAGAGACTACACACAGGCCTTTTCTCCTGTGACAAAGCAGACAGCAGTGCGGTGGCTCTTGGGAAGGGTTTCGAAGTTGTTTCTAGCTTCAGATGGAGAAATGCTGGGAACAATGAACGATGTCTGTTCTGAGATCGAGAGAAACATATCCTGAATTTGCCATCCTTGGTAGAAGTATCAGTTAGCACTTAGCATAAGCCAGTTATGATGTTACTTATTTAGAAGGCTGTCCCAGTTCCTGAACTCAGCTGAGAGCATGCAATGATACAGTAAGATACAATCAATATATCTGTAGGGTCTGGCACATAGTAAATGCTCAACAAAATGTTTCTTGAAGGAATGAATGCAAAATTATATGGCTTTATATTGGAAGAATAGAGTTCTTCCCCCTGAACCCCAATAATGTGGGATGTGGGCACATTGAGGTCACTTTATAAAGGGCCCTGAATGTCATGGGAAGGAGTTTAGGGCATTATACCACACAAGCCAATAGTTCCCAAACTTACCTGAAATCTCCAGGGTACTACTTTACACAAATAGAATCCCCGGCCCTACCTTGGTATGCTCTGATGGGATAAACTTGGGGTGGAGTCAGGGATTCTCTGTTTTTTGTTTGTTTGTTGTAATCATTTGCTAGCTTCCCAGGCAATTTGTATGAGCAGCCAGATTTGGGAACCACAGCTGCAAGGTAATACAGTGTTACCGAAGTTCTTACAAAGAGGAATGACTCACTCTGAACAGAGGTCTTTGTCTCCAATTTCCCAAGCTCTGAGTCCCATTTGCCCTTTGAGACCAGGCCTGTCCCTGCCTTTTCTGAGACCCTGGACCTACAGACCTTCTCCTGGTGAGTCAGACTCCAGGCTTTGCCACAGTGCCCTATCTCAGGAAGAAAGATGAGAATCGAGCACAACTTTTGCAAAACAGCTGAGAGATTTATGTGCTAGGAATAAATCAGGAATGGAGGAAATGAATGAACAGTATGTTTCTGGATTTCAAATATCATTTCTCAAAATGAATGAGTCTTTCTTCTTTCCCAGTTCAATTAGTTTTCTTATGAACTGTCCCTAGCATTTTTCATTGTAGCCAATTATTTAACATGTTCCAGTGTGAAAATCTGGTCATTACAAAAACATAATTGATTTGACCTGTGGCCTGACACAAATTACATCTGCCTTCATACTGATTAGCCTCTTGGACCATTGTTTTTCAATAAAGCATAGCACCATGCTGTCCATGGACGGTGAAATAATATCATGAAAATATGAGCTCCTTATTCTTGTGGAAAGTTACAGGGTGAACGGATATCTGACAAAGGCATCGTTTGTCCTAAGTCTTGAACCAAGAATCTATTTATCGCTAACACTGCCTCCCCGCAGGGGAAAATGCTAAACCCAGAGAGGGAGCAGGGCAGAGTGGAGAGAGCAGGCCCTGGGCTTGAGAGCGAATCTGAATTTCTGGGCAGTCGCTTGTCACTTTCCAGCCTCTGGACAGACTGGGTCAATTCTTCCACCTTTCTGACTCACAGTGCACTTCTCTGTAAATTGGGGCCCATCATTACCTTCCTTACAGAGCTACCGTGAGGAACAGAAAATGATGACAGCGCCCGAAATACATGAAGAGCTCAGTAAAGGGTAATACATGAAGAGCTCAGTAAAGGGTGATAAGGGTGTAATATTGTCAACCGAGTTACAAAATTAGTTAATGGTTCTTTTGTTCCAATTTTGTTTACTTACATGTAATTCAATCTCACTGATTTAATGAAAAAATCATGGCAATATTATCATATTTTAAAGTCCATTCTTATATCCTTCTTGCTTCTATTTCCCATGAGTATACAGCCAATCTATGCCCATACCCTACTCTCTTTTAGTGGATAAAAAACAGTGTGTGTGTTTGAAGAGAAAGAGAAAACCATATATTATCACACATTCAAGAAATTCCATAAAATCTCTCTGTAGAGTTTAAAGAAAAAGAAAATGACTATTGTACATATACCACTGAGGCAAACAAAGAGTATTAACAACAACTTAGAGTCTCTCAGCATGTCTTTCTTAATAATAATATGTCCTTTCTACTCATACTCCCTTCATGGGTAACTCTCCTGAATTTAGGGTAAATCATTTTCTAATTATCTTTAGTGTTATCACATATATATGTATCCCTAAATAATATATGTATGAATATGGAATCAAACTGTGTGTATTTTCCTATGACTTGCTTCTTGGAGCCCACATTGCATTTTATGGCTCATCCATGTTGATGTATGTAGCAGCTGTTCATTGATTCTTACGGTTATGTTTATTGTATGAATTTACCAGTGAATGTATCCACCCTACTGCTGGACATTGGGTTATTTTAAATGTTATTAGCAGTATTGGTATAAGTGTCCTTCTACACATACCCTACATACATGTACAAGGCTTTCTTAAGGACTATACCTAACAGAGGAGTCACTGGGCTGTATTTTCATACTGTTTTCCAAAGCAGTTGTTCCAGCTGATGCAGTGGGTGAGTGTCTCGATAATTCTGTATCCTCTTGAACACTTGGAATTGACTAGACTTCTTAATTTTTGTCAATTCGGTGAATGCAAAATAGTGTCTTACTGCAAATTAATCTGCATTTCCTTGATTATTAATGATTTTAAGCATCTTTTCATATGATAATAAGTTATTTGTTTTTTCTCTGCTTTTCCATAAAACAGCCACGCACATTTTCTGCAGGGCTGTCTAAGCCTTTCTCATTACTTTCTACAGTAGTCCTCTTTTATTTGCAGTTCCACTTTTTGTGAGTTCATTGACCTGCAGTCAACTGCGGTATGAAAATATCAAATGGAAAATTCCAGGGATAAACAACTCATAAGTTTTCAGTTGCATACCATTCTACATAGTGTAATGAAGTCTCTCACTGTCCAGCTCTGTCCTGCCCGAGACGTGAAGCATCCCTTTGTCCAGTTTAACCAGAGTAGCAATGCTGGCAACTCAGATATGCCAAAGAGAAGCTGTAAAGTGCTTCTTTTGAGTGAAAAGGTGTGTATGTATAAGAAAAAGCATAGTATATATAGAGTTCAGAACCATCTGTGGTTTAGGACATCCACTGGGGTCTTGGGATGTATTCCCTGCAGATAAAAGGGAGCTACCATAGTTCTCTATAGGTGGTATTCTAGATAATACTCTTTTATCTGCTATCCACTTTGCAAATATCTGTTCTCTTCAATTTTCAATTCATATCACATTTCACCTCAGAAGAGTCATGTATAGGAATCAAAGGTTTTCATTTTTCTAAAACTGCTGATATCAGTAGTTACAAATACAGACAGATTTCAAAATAAATAATTCAGTAGTGTGGTTTAGCAGAAATATAGTCATGAATATCTTTGCTCAAGCTTGCAAAAAGTACTTGAAGAGATTTTTAAAAATAACTAAATTAAAAACAAAAAGGCGGCATGGTGATGAGAAAGACTTGCATGCCAAGACTCCAAATACACTAAAAATTTATCTTTCACAGTTTACTACATTCACAATGACACCACTTCAAACTACTTCCTTTACTCATAAGACATTCCATCTCTTTCAAGTGTATTTATCACCTAGCCAGCAGAGGTGAATTGTTACCAAGTTTACCACTGAATTTCAAGTGTGGCCTTGGAATAAAACTTTGAGAAAAATTTTTTTAATACAATTCTCCTGAAGTCATGTTTTCTGGTCAACTCACCTTTGGCTTTTGAGGAAATGAGCAATAAGCTCTATAAAAAATTTAGGGCTTTATTATTTAGGACAACGAAACTACTATGTGTGATGCTATAAAGATGGATACATGTCATCATGCATTTGTCCAAACCTACAGGATGTCCAACACCAAGGGTGACCCTCACGTAAACCACAGAGTTTGAGCGAAGACAATGATGTGTCAAGGTCAGTTCATTGATGCTAACGAATGTACCGCTCTGGGCTGGGAGTTGGATAGTGGAGGAGACTGAACATGTATTAGGGCAGTGGGCATACGGAAAATCTCTGTACCTTTTGCTTACTGTTGCTGGGAACCTAAAACCACTCTAAAAATAAAGTCTATTAAAATTTAAAATAATTTTTTAAAAGTTTCTAAATGTGGTTTAAAATGACCTTATCAATGACTCATTGATAAGCGATATTGAACAATGTGGGAAAAAAGCAAGCAAGCATACAAACAAACATAAAAGTCCCAACTAGTTTTTAAAGCAATGGCACCAGGGAATTAACTACAAAAGAAACAAGGATGTTAACAGTAACAATACTTAATGAATGCCAGGCAAGATTCTAGCAGAGGTGTCCAAGCCGTGGTCTGCGGGCTGCACAAGGCCCAGGATGTCTATGAATGTGGCCCAACACAAAATCATGAATTTACTTAAAACATTACGAGACTTCTTGTTTTCATTAGCGTTTGTGTACAACTCTTCTTCTTCCAGTGTGGCCCAGAGACACCAAAAGGTTGGATACCCCTATAGGAGTTTTATCCAATAAACTCAATTAATCTTCAAACGAACCCTGGGGGATAACAACTGCTATCACACTCCTTTTAAAAGCGAAGTAACAAGACTCACAGTTCAAGAACGTGTTCAAGGTACATAGCCACTGAAGGTGTTCTCACCTTCCATACATCACTCATTTTGTAAGGGAGCGCAGAAGCCAGGCTAGTGAACGGATTGCAGAACAATACACCAAGGGTACTTGCACAGAGTGGGCGCAGGTAGGAAGTGAATGCAATGGCACAATTTAAAGTCCAGGATTCCACTGTTGTCCATCAATGTGAGAACTTCGTGTTTCTTTCACTTTACAGCAGTCGGCATTTTTCTGATACCAAGGTAGCAATAAAAATAATCACATCTGTTTGAGGGATAGCATTTACCACCCTAGATTGTCACTATGACCTACTTCTCTGTGCACCTGACCTCACCTGACTGGGAGACCCCAGAGGAAGGGGCTGCACATGTGTTGAGTGTCTTTACCAGCCTGGATGTTATGCTGCTCCCTGGGAAGGTCATTTCACGGAGTCGTCAGTGTCTCCTCGGTGTTTAACTCGCTTCAAGCAACAAAGAGCTGATGCCATGTGAGAACATAAGTTACCTATCTGTACTTAGAGAATTGTGTAAACTTGGGATCCACAGAACATTGAACCTCTTTGTTAAGAACCAGATAATTCATAGTCAATAGAGGAATTTAAAGATGACATAATGAACAGGAAAAAAAATTAGCTAATCCATATTCATGTACTTAACTCCTTAGGCACTCTGTTTTGCTAAAAGGAGGGAAGCGTTAGATGGTGCATCCAGAAGCTAAAATGTAACCTTATCAAAGTGCAACATTGATCAGAGGTACTGAAAGCCTTTAACATCTCCACTAGCATTTCTCTTGGAAATCAAAGAGACCGATTTAGCTGCCCTTTAGAAACATTGGCCCATGGTAGTCAGCATCTCCATGGAGCTGAGTTTATCGCCATTTCAAGAAACAGAGATACTGCCACTTGCAAACCTAAGTTAGTGTTTGAACTTTATATTCAAATTTACAGAAGGGACCATTTTGGTTCATATAGTCATGAAATGCAGTCAGGGGCTCTATGGCAGAGACTGCTAATTATCCCCGGATATCCATTCCTTCCCAGTTTCCTTTCAGGAACACAGCACCTCCCACCCACCACAAGTTTTAGGAAAGCACACCCAGGTAAAGACTATATTGTCTACAATCACTTTAGGTAACTGTTTATCAATGTATTTTAAAGTATTTGCCTACCTACAACCCTGTGGTTTCTGTCCTGTATATAAACCCAAGTGAAACCAGTGCCTATTTTCTTTAAAATACTTGTGCAGAAATGTTTATAGCAGCTTATTCATAATGGCTCCAAACTGGAAGCAATCCAGATGTCTTTCAACAGAAAAATGAATAAACAAGTTGTATTTTATTCATGCAATGGAATAATACGCAAAGCAAGACAAAGTAACAGACTACTGAAATACAAAACAGTATGAATAACACTTATAAAACTTACATTGAGCCATGGCAGGCAGACAGGAAAGACGACTGACAGTATGGTAACATGCATATGAAGTTTCAAAAATAGGCTAAAGTAGTCCATGGCGATAGAATCCAGAATAGCAGTGAACTTGGGGTGGGGGGCTGAGGCCTGGTATTGGCTGGACTGGAGCACAAGGAAACCTGGATATTGGAAAGTTCTATATTTTGATCTGGGTGGTGGCTATACAGACATGTCCTTTTATTAAAGTTCACTGATCTGTGCATTTTATTGTAAAAATTAAATAAATAGATAAATTGATAGGTCAGGAGAGGGAAGGAGAATGGAGAAGGAGGAGGAGGAGGAGGGTGGGAGGAGACTGTCTGACCCCTGGGAGTGCCAATCGATGGGCACAACCTAAAACCCTCTCTGTAGCATTTAAAAGCAATGCCAAACAATTTATACTTTTCAAGGCAACCAGTTCTGAAATGACCAAGGCTAAAAGGAGGGATTCTTTGTCCTTAGTTGTGATCAATTTATTGATTTTTGGCATAGTCCACTGAAGGTAGCCGGAAGACAATGGAAGTCCATGGGGGGTTAAAATGAGCATTTCATCTACTTGAGAATAATCAAATATCAACAATAAACTCAAACTTCTCTAATAATTTGGAAGGAGAATCTGTGTCCTCTCCTGAGTGGCACAAACTCGGGTGTCAGAAATACTCATGTTTAATTCTTGACTCTGCTTTCGTGTGAATGTGGGTAAGTTCACTGTCTTCAAGACTGTTTCCTCATCTTACAAATGGCCTAACAACACTAACTCCCAGGTTTGCTGACAATATTAACTGAGTGGACACATGAAGAGGCCTTAGAATGTAATATGTACTCAACAAGCTCTAGCAACTACTATTCTCTCAGAAAGATGAGACCCATATTTTAAGGAAGTGATTAGTGTGTACCCATTTGACTTTTGTGGTTAGTTATGTTTTGCCTTGTTCACAAAAGGTTTAAAATACCTGTAATATATTCATCACTAAGTGAAGCTACGTTTTGATTTGCAGCACCTCTGATGCCTTCTGTTCAAAAGGCAATAGAGACTATGTGGCAGGCAAGTGGCATTGGCCAACCTCTTCCAGGTGAGCTTGGTACAGGAGGAGGCTGTCTCTCTTCTTCTTCTTTTTCTGTGCATTTATATCCAAGCACTTCCTTGCATGGATTTTATGGCACTTAAAAAATGTTGTGTGTGGCTTCTGTCTGGCTGAGCAATGGAATTGCTTCAGTGGAGACTTGGGGTCAGCCTGACATAACTCTAAACTTCAGACACCATAGCTGATCCTAACACAGGAGCTAAAAGCAGAGCTGGTTACGCTGTTCGTTGGTGTGGCAGGCTAATAGATGAAATGTTTTTCTTTTATTTATAGCTCTATTATTTTAATTAAAAAATCCAGCCAACATATTAGGGTTCTGTTACATGTTCAAGGGTCCCCAATTAATTCTTTTAACACAACAGAGTGTTCACAGAATCTCAGACAGGAATTATGCACACGCTCGCATTTTGAAACCCCCCGCTGTCCCAGTCGATTCTTCCCTGCCAACAAAGTGACAGCAAGAAGCCTGCACATTCAAACAGAAGCCCCCTTTTAAAGTAAAATATTAGATGGAACCATATGAACCATTGACAGTTTCATATGGTTCATCCTAATATTTTCATCAAATCATAGGATGAGTTAAATCAGAGATGAAAGTGACCAGAAAGGAGCTGGCAAGAATGACAGTACTTCCCTTAGCCCAACTTCTTCAACCAGGGGTGCTAACTGCCTACATCATGATAAACTTAGAAAATATTCTAAGTCAGGAAATCCCTTATCCTATCCCTGCTACCTCAACACAAAGACTTCATGTGCTTCAGAGCCTGAGATAAGTACTGCCATCCTTGCACCCAACATGCCCCAGCAGGGCTCCATATGCCTGCATCTTCGTGGTCCAACAGGTTTACTGCTAATGAGAAATCTGGCCTTGTGCTCCTTTGTCACTCCAAACCCAGCTAGGGCAGATGGAGGAGCTGTGGGAGCCAGAGGAGGCAGAATTCTGAAATTTCCCATTAGGCTGGCTTGATTTTCATACCCACAACCCAAAGAAGAAGAAGAGGAAGAAGAAGAAGAGGAAGAGGAAGAAGAAGAAGAAGAAGAAGAAGAAGAAGAAGAAGAAGAAGAAGAAGAAGAAGAATCATCATCATCAGATTTCAGGAGACCATGTAACAACTGATTTTAAACCCCAAAAGGGAAATATATTTTCCCACTATTGACAACAGTGTAGGATGTACATAAGAGCACGCACAGATCTTCATATGCACAGTCCCTTCTCCCCCCTCCTCATCTCCACTCCCTGCCCCCACCGTGGAGGTAAAGTAAGCTGAAATTCGAAATTCATAAAGTGCAGCCATTTTCTGACTCTAAGCAAACAAAATCCTACCATAAAAGTTTGTTTCTAAAGTAGCCATATTGGAACCCTGCGGTTTTCTATCTGATTTTCCTTATTAATCCAGAATTACCTCTTTGAATGCAATGGAATGAGCCTTTCTGGGAAGAGATACCCATGTGGATGCAGAATACCACTCTGTAGGAAATGTGGTCAAGTTTTAAATGCTTGGTGCTTAAACCCACATGCTTAGGCTTTTGGCAAAGCTAGGGATCATTTTTACATCACCAAATTTTGAGCGTAACCCTAGGGTCTTGATACCTCTCAAATATCATATTTGATAATGAATTGGAATAACATTGTTCAGAGTCTACTCTTCTCATGTCCAATCCTTAAATATACATCAATTAGCAAGTGTCTAAGAGCTGGGCCTCTGTTCTATGTAGCTTCCCCAAAACTCCTGGTTCAAAAAGAATCTGAAAGTCCGTGGTGGAGCCAAAATATTCAAGTCCAGGTCTGCATCTGTATTGCTGTGCTCTAGTGCCTGCGTATGAATATAGAGCACTCAGCCCTGTGCCTGCCTTTGGGGGTTAGGAGGAGACAGGTGGACAGATGGATGGATAGATAATAAAATTTGATTATTATTTAAGACAGAATGAGATCTTGGAGATGATCTTGTTTGACATCTAAAAATCTGAGGCCAGAGGTGGCAGTATTTTGTATAAGGTCAAATAGCAAGACTTGGACTCAACTCAGCGACTCAAACCTGGGTCCTCCAATTTTTCCCAGGCTGTGTCATCGATCTGTATTAAGGTGGAAAAAGGAATGTCTCTACCTGTGGGGTGTGATTGGAAACAGAACAAAAGGAAAAGGTGAACGTAACTAAACATTTATAAAGCTCTACTGTTTGCCTGGCAACGAAGCAAACAAAGTAAAGAGAGATCAGAGAACTTTGGGGAATGTGAAGCAACTTAATCCGTACAACTGCCCACTGAGATAATAATAACAATTAGTAGCTACCATTTACTGAGCATCTTTTTCATATGCACTGGACACTGTGCTAAGCATTTATAAACAGTATCTGATTTTATTCATACAACTTGATTACGAGGTTGTTATCCTCATTATACAGATAAGCAAGACAAGACCTAGAGAACAAAATAATGTGTCCAAGGTCACACAACTGGTAAACAGAGGAGTTCAATTAAAACTCAAGTCATCTGATCAAAGAATTTAAGTTTTTAAATGTATCACTATTCTGGGTCTCAACTGCAGGTTGCTTAAAACGTAACACAAAACCATTGCTGTATTCACACTCCTGGTTTTTAAAATTTTCCTAAAAAATAAGCCAGATCCAAAATAAATGTTATTTTACAGAGACTATTCTAAATTGTGTATAATCTATTTATACTGCAAGCTGTTGAATCACAGTTTTGGCATTATATCTAGAAGTGTTATGGATGTGGTTTTTAAAAAATTCTGTGTTTTAACATTGGGAAAACAATTAAAACAATTTCATAGCCCTTTTTGAGTGTAAAGGAAACTGAATTTAATATTATATATATATATACACGGGGGGGTAGGGAGGGAGAGAATATGATGGAAGGAGGCACTACTTTTTTGCTGCTTTCAGGATTCTGTAGGAGACCATGCTATTTAATAATTTCAGCACAATAATTTAAAAAATCAGTAGCCCTGGTAACCAAGTCTAGGATTGAAGCATGCTATTAAAAAAAAAAAGAAAGAAGGAAACGTTGCGTGGTGGCTGGTCCTAGACAAACCGACAAGCTTTGTTCTCTCCTTTTTGAAACTCAAGGTATTATTTCCATACACTCAGCTGTAACACTGAATCCCTTCATTAAAAGAGATTTCTTTACACTCACCTTAGGTAATAGAAATATTTGAATAGGACCACACATTTTTTTCCTTTTGTGAGATTACTGGTTAGAAAAGGAAATCATAGACATTCACTGAATGGCACCGAATGATTCACACTCACGCCCGACTGTGCCTCCTGGAGTGGCGCTCACTCAATGCCCTTGGCTTTGTCCTCCTAGCAGTCAGGTGCTATGACCCTTCGCTGAGGACAGCAACATGGGACAGTGAAGGACTTGTTTCCTAGGGGCAGTGGCAGCTGTCAGGTGGTTTAATAGCTCTTCAAAGGCCATTTCTCCCTGCTTTTCAGTTCTCGCGGAGCCTATCCACCTTTGTCTTCTTTAGGGTGGGGGTGGGCAGTGGTTCCAGTGGGAGGGAGGTATGTTTTTGGAGGAAGCACAGGTACAAACAAAGATCATAGATGCCTTTGCACTCTTGACCTTGGCCACAAACTTGGAGAAAGTATGCACATTAGACTTAAACCTCAAGTGAAGGTTTGATTTTCCATTTGAATCCTCATAAAGAGCATAGAATTATGGCATTTTATTATTGATCCATCCATCTGTCCACCTGTCTCCTCCTAACCCCCAAGGGCAGGCACAGGGCTGGGTGCTCTATATTCATACACAGGCACTAGAGCACAGCAATACAGATGCAGACCTGGGCTTGAATATTTTGGTTCCACCATGTAGGAACTGCGTGATTTAGGACTGGTTTCTCAATGATTGAAACTTAGTTCTCTCACTGTAAAAGGGGTAACGATATTACCTTATCTCCCATTGAATTAGTGTGGGAGTTAAATAAGATAAAATGCCTAACATATACCCTGCATCTGATGAATGCGGGCATATTATGTAGCACCATTCCTATTTTATATGAGAATACTGAAGCTCGGAGGAGGTAAATAGTGGTGCAAGATCTCACATTTAGTAAGTCATGGAGCCAAGATGCACCCTACAAACATACAAACTGCTCACAGCAGCACACTTCTCCTTTCTTGAGCTCACAGTCCAGGGAGGAAAGCAGTGACCAGAAGCTGGAATGAGAGGAGGGTGAAGTGGTGTGGGCCAGGAAAGCTCCTAGAAATCTTGGTCCCTGAACTGGGTCTTGAACACCCTTTGAGAACCTTTTAGAAAGAAATGGAAAGGAGGAGGCTGCATTCAGATTAGAGAAAGGGCCAGTGCAGTGGCAGGAAGAGAGGAAAGATCAGGTTGCTCCCTGAGACCGCAGTTGGGGGTCTGTAGGGGAAGTGGCAGCAGGGGTGCAGAGCTGGGCAGTCCGGATTAAGATCATCTCCTTCACTTTGTAGGAGATCAGGAGCCTAAATGGATGAACTCAAGAGTTAACATGGCTGGAAGTGAATCACACTTGAATCTTTTCCATTTTCACTTGGAAACAGAATATCTCTCCCAGCAGGCAGGCTCATCTAATGTTTCCATGCCAACCATTTGCTGAGACCTGGGATAGGCTAAACCCTAAAGTGGGGAGTGGTGCAGATAAAAAGGAGAGCAAGGGAAAGGCCGGGTCAAACTGTGGGGGTGGGCTCGAAGGGGGATGGAGCAACGCACTAGAGGGTTAGGGAGAGGGAGCAGCAGGAACCAGAAATGGGGACTGGGTAAACCTAGTTGTACCTGAATTCATTGCAAGCCTGGTCATTACCATGTGTGCGCTTGTGCATGCGTGCATGCCTGCACACACACACACACACACACACACTCACTCACTCACTCACTCACAAACATATGGCATTCAAATCAGGTTTTTTGAAACTCACCTGTACTCTCTGACCATTTTTAAAGGGTCCTCCTGCAATTTAAGAGCTTCTAATCAGTTCATTTCTTATTCACCAGAAATCAAAATATGAATGTTAGAACTCTTTGATTCTTAAACAATCTTTCTACTCTTTTTAATCTCCTTTCCAAAGTTACTTAGTCTTAAATGAGGAAATTCAATTTTTGCTATGTTTGTAAATTATAGCATCAGGTTTAAGGTTAGTTTTCCAATTTTGAGTCTGAATGTAACCAAAATTGAAACTGTCCCAGGATCCGGCCTTCCTAATAAAAGCTGCAGGTTTGCATTAGATTTCCATGCAAGAAATCCGAGGCATTTTACACTCAGGATGATGAAGAAGAAAATAAAGTTTACAAAAAAGAAAAAGAAAAGACAAAATAATGGTTCATAATGTTGCTGCACACTGGAGTCCCTGAGGAAGCTTTAAACAATATTGGTACCTGGGAACACTCTCAGAGATCTGACTCGCCACGTTTGGGCTGGGGCCTGGGCATTAGGGTTTTATGATATTGTGATTCATAATAAGAAATTTGTGTTTGGTCTTTGTCCCATTCCTGGCACAAAGCTCCTAAAACCCTCAGGCTTTCCTATATGATAATAGCCAAAGAGGTGGCTTTTACTAATCATAACATGCCCTTTTCAACCACATCCCAATTTCTGTTACCGAGGGGACTTTTGGAAAGCCCCTCGGGATGGGGGCTGCCTGCCAAGGCAACCATGTGAGCTTTCAGCTCCTGACCTCTGAAGAGAGAGGGGCTGGAAGTTGAATTAATCACTGAAGGCCAATAAGTTCATCAATCATACTTATATAATGAAGCTTCCATGAAACTCTAGATGACTGGAGTTCAAGGAGTTTCTGGGTTGCTGAAAACAGGGAGATGCTGAGAGGGTGGCACACCCAGGGAGGGTATGGGAGCTCTGTGCCTCTTCCCAATGCCATGTCTTATGCATTTTGATCATCTGTGGGTTTTTTCCTGAGTTTTATCTGTTATATAACAAACCAGTACTCTACCAAATAAACTGTATTCCTGAGTTCTATGGGTCACACTAAGAAATTATCCAACCCCAGGAGGGGATTGTGGGAACTTGTGGTTTATAGCCAGTCAGAAACACAGATGACAACCTTGATGTGGGATTGGCCTCCCAAGTGGGTGCAGTCTTGTAGGACTGAGCCCTTAGTCTGTGGGGTAGGACACTATCTTCATGTAGACAGTGTCAGAATGGAGGTAAATTGTAGGACACCCAGCTGGTATCAGAGTTGGTCAGTGTGAGGAAAAACCACACACCTGGTGTCAGAAGTACAGCATTCAGTGAGCAGCATAAAGGAAAACAAAGTTCTCCCCTTACAGCTCCCCAGGTGATTGTAACATGTGAGATCAGGCGAGAAGACAATCCTTTGTCAGAGACTGTTTTTGGCCCTTCCCAGGAGAGAGAGCCAGTGGGGACTGGTTGCAGTGACAAAGAGGCCGGGACATGACCCACCCTAGCAGGGACTCCCGTACTTGACAAATCCCTCTTGATTAAGACAAAGCAATGTAAGGAAATTCAGTGCGGGATGGTGAGGTGGACATCGGCTTTGCACAGCCGTTTCTTGTTGGTCTCCCCACTAGATTGGAAATCTCCTAAACAAGGTTTGCGTGTTTATCTTTGTGTTCCTTGAACCCATCTAAGTGTCTGGCACATGGACTATCAACAGGTGTTTATAAATGAATCCATGGAAAAGTATGAGGAACAAGTGAACAAAATGAATGTTAAACCTAATTTTTAGTAGACTTCTTTCATAGCACATTCAAGAAGTCATGGGCATGGGCCACAGCAGCTTTCATGAAAACAAACCAAAACAAACAACCAGAAGCCCTCCATAATTTCAACTGAACTGAACAAGCATTTATGAAACTTCTTTCTACTTAGACTCTGCTCTGGGCTTTAAGAACCACAGTATGAGCCTTCCCACAAAAGATTAAGTTATGGAAGCACTGACTGCTTGTTCTCTATTGGTCTGTGACTTGTCTACTGTTTTAAGAAGTCCTTACTTTAACTATTTCATTGGTATAATATGGCAGATTTGGGTTTATGTGGCTTAAAATGTGCAGCAACTGGTCCTTTAAATGGGGCTGGAGCAGGTCATTCAGCATTTCCTGTGTTTTCAGCAGTGTTAGAGATACAATCTAAAGACCACTAGTCCCCAAATTTGCCTTATGTCTAGTAGTACCTGGAATTTTTGCTGAAATCTGACTTCTAGGGGATATTCATTACAAAGCAAGCATTGTTACATAGTGTCTATAAATCTTTAGAATACCTTACCCTGCAAAGTTCTGATTGCAGCATTTTTACAGGTAAAAGATGGGGGAGGGGGAAGAAAAGAAAACGGCGTAAATAATGTGGTCTATTTTGCAGCAGACACCTTTCAAGGAAATTAATACTTTTGTTGGTTTTAATATTTGTAACAACCCTTTAAATGAATAGTATTCTTATCATACATTAAGGAATGTGATCCCAAAGGTAATCACTCTCTTCTTGCCCTGTTGGCTGATTTTGACTATTTTTGCATGTTATACAAGTGGAATCACGATGTGGTAGACAGAATAATGGGCCCCCCTCCATATGTCACTGCCTTAATCCCTGAAATCTGCAGACATGTTATTTACATGGCAACAGGAGTTTTTAGATGTGGTTAAGGCTAAGGACCTTGAAGTGGGGGAGATTATCCTGGATTATCTGGGTGCACCCAATCTAATTGCCGCATTTTTAAAAGCACAGAACCTTTCCTGGGTAGATGAGAGAGATGCACAGGAGAAGTCAACTAGCAGTTCTTGCCTTTTCATACGAGCCATGGAATGAGGCAGCCTCTAGAGGATGGGAATGATGCTCAGCTGACAGCCAGCAGACTGTGGGGGTTTGATCCCACAACTGTAAAAAATTGAATTTTGCCAACAACCCAAATAAGCAAGAATTGGATCTCATCTCGAAACTCCAGAAAGGAATGGAGCCTGCTGATACATTGATTTTCATCTGGTGAGACCCTTAATGGACTTCTAACCCACAGAACTGTAAGATGCAAAATTTGCGTTTTTTTTTAAAGACAATAAATGTATGGCATTTCTTTACACCAGCATAGAAAACTAATGCACATATAGTATTTTGTGTGCATGTGGCTTCTTTCACTCAATATTATATGCAAGATTCCAACCTGGTATTGCCTGTAGCAGCTGTTTCTTTTCATTGATGTGCAATGTTATGTTATGTGAATATATTACAATTTTTTAACCCTTGCCTGAGGATATCTTTACTGATTTTTTTGAGAGAGAGAGAGAGAGAGAGAGAGAGAGAGAGAGAGAGAGAGAGAAACATCAGCTGGCTGACTCTTGTACCTGCCCCAACTGGGGTTCGAACCCTCAACCTTTTGGTGTATGGGATGATGCTCCAAGCAATGGAGCTACCCAACCAGGGCTGAAAATATTACAGTTCATTTACCTATTCTATTGTTGACAGACATTGGGTTATTTCCAGGTTTAGGCTATTATAAGCAGTGCTGCTACAAACATTCTTGTATGCATTTTATTGCACATATGTAAATATTTCTCTTGTGTATATACCTAGAAACAAATCATGGTGTTAAGATGTTCAACAATAGTAGATACTGACAATCCTACAATGTGGTCATACCAAGTTACCTCCCATGAACAATGTACGAGAATGTCCACATGTTACCAACACTTGCAATGAACAGTCTTTTCAGTTTTAGGTATTCTGGTGCGTAGAGAGTAGCATTGGTTGGGATTTGAATTTGCATTTTCCTGATGACCAATGAAATGAACCTCATTTTATTGTGAACTGATCATTACATATCCTCTTTCATGAAATACCTGTTCAAGTGTTTTGATCACTTTAAAAAAATCTGTCTTCATCTTTTTCTTTAATAACTTGTAACAGTTATTTACATATTCTGATTATACTTCTCCCCCTGGACCTCTGCATTATAAATCTTCTTCTATGGTCTGTCTACAGTTTTAGTTTATTTATGATATCTTTTGATGAACAGAAGTTTTTATTTTACTGTAGTTTAATTTACCAGTATTTTCTTTATAATTAGTGCATTTTGTGCCTATGTTATCCTTTTTATATACCACTGGATTCCCTTTGGTGATGTTTTATTTTAACTTTTTGATATTGTTAAAAGAGATTGGACTATAAATTTCTTTTCTTATACTGACTATTATCATGTTTTGGTATCAAGGTGATATTAACATTGAAAAAGCTAAAAAGTTTTCTCTCTTTTCTAATTTCTGAAAGAGTTTGTGTAAGATGCTAGGTGATTTACACACATTATCCTACATAAATCCTTTTGAGTTATATATATTTTATCCTCATTTTCTGGAAGAGGCTGAGGCTTGGATGGAGAGGAAATCAACTGCAAGGTCACAACACAAGCAATAACAGCCAGGACTCGAATCAAGGTGTGTGCTCCTGACTCTAAACCCCAGGCTTTTTGCCTGTTCCTTCATGCTGTGAACTCATGAACAAATGGCTGAGTGAGCTGGTATTCTAGAGGTATTAGTGTGTCTTTCTATGACAGTCGTTGATCACTTCCTGCAGAGAGGAACCACACTGCCAAAGATGACACCCCTCCCCCCAAATATAGCTTTCCTTTTGGAACCCATTGTATTTGACCTTTCAAATCTCCTCTATTTCCTACTCCCTACTTATTGTCAGATCCTGGATTCAGAATAATATAATTTTACTTTCACCTGTTCCTTTCCAACTTGCTTTAACTGAGTCCTTGAGGGAATATCTTATCTACCTTTTCACCCCTGACAGCACCCTACATAGTATTTTGTAGTTAATACTCACTAAGAAAACTGAAGCACATCCCTTTCCCACTATACTATACGTGCTGTAGGTTACTCAGGAGGTCTTGCAACCCTCCCATTCTGTATCCAGAGGCCCATAGCAGGAAACTTCATGCCTCTGCTGAGAATGCATATTTGACCAAGGTTGTGACCCTATGGTTGAAATTTGAGTCATTATAACTCACTGTCAAGAATTCACTCACTGACCATCTTTAAGGTCCTTTATTATTGTGGGAGATGCACTATACATTACGTGACTATATTTTTTTTAGCACAAAACTCAAAGGACTCTCTATAACAATTATAAGTACTAATAGAATGAGGGAGCATACATGAAATCAGGCACAACCAAGAAAATGTGATGTTTTCCTGAAAACCTGGACACTGAGGTTAATAGCAGGGACTTGGCATCAGACAGAACAGGGTTATATTTGTTCTCCTTGGTTACTTTGGGCAATAATACAAACTACTTAACCTTGGTTTTATTAACTATAGAATGGGGATAATAATGACATTCCCTTGGAAATATGATAAGATTTAAATTCTCATCATTATCTACTTGTCCTTAGGATACCTGAATCCATTATATAATCAAGGACTCATTTAATGTGTTGCGGAGGTGGGAGTGGTATGGGGGCATCCATTTATGAGGGACGGGAGAGGAACAGGGAATTTTAGAAACAGTGGAAAAAAGTGTAATCATCTTATAAAGAGCCAATAATGGAGTTCATTCAATGTGGAGAAACTCTCCACTAATCCGGCTTCACAGCAACCTGAAGCACAGACAGCCTCCTTGACCACTGGCTCAGAGCCCTCCTAAATAGTGAGGGAGGGGTGGCTCCATTTGGAAGAAGCCACTGGAACTGGGCTTTGTCTGGAAATGAGAATTTGTATTTTTATGATGGAAGTCACTAGAAACTTCCAAAATCCTTTTTATTGTAAAGTTTTATTCAGTGTACATGCTATTTTCTCATTATTTTAGTCTTGGAATCAGGTTTTTAAAAAGTGTGGAATCCTACATTAGACAGGCAAAATCTGCACTTTTAAGAAAATTAAGGGGAAAAAATGCACATGATGCAAGCAATCTGGGCTGAAGCAGTACAGCTATACACTCTTTTAAAGAGCATATACGGTGGGAGATATTATAAGGTGATAATTTCTTTAAATAGTCAGTTTGCATAATAAAAATTTCTTATTATCTTTAATAAGTATATCAAAAAGCAAGCATCAGTTTATCACAGAGGATGCATCTGGGCTTCTTAGTTATTGAGAAAAGAGTATAAAAGATGAAGCATGTACATGAGGAAAAAGAAATCTAAAATGGTTTTCTTTGTCAAGAAAGGGGCAAAGGTCAAAATGCATCCCAAGAGTTTTAGAAACATTTAGAACCAAAAGATTCAGGACTAAGAATTAAACAATGATCTATCACAACGTTTGTCTTATTTATTTTTTCAGCTATAAGGTAGGATTACATGGATAGAGGAGATATGAAAATTCACCTAGTAAGGTTTTGACAATATAACTTTTGAAATTTGGAGTAATTTTCCTGAAGTTCAGATTATATTCTTATTTTTCTTTTGGCATTAAAATGCCCTTTCTTATAGAAAACAATGGCAATAAAAAAGAGCAATCAATTAAAATATATATTATATTATAATTTGTATGTGCGTTCATTATTTTTAGAATTCCTACTTGGTGAAATTAAGTTGTGGGTCCCATGTCAAGCTCCTAATTTGCTTTTGTTCTAATGTTGCTGGTCAGGGACACCTGCAAGCCTTGTAGCCTCTACATTTAGAAAATGACACATAGAAGGAACCCCAACAGCCAAACAAGTCCCTGTGATTGCCAAAGTCCTCTGAGGCACTTCTAAAAGGTCGGCCTGAGGAGGCAGGAACTGGCAAAACAGGAAGAGAAGAGGGTACTGTAGGTGCTAACAATTTGAAATAATGACACCACTTAGCTCTTGAAAGATTCACTTCAGTGGAGCGAGATGACAGGAAGTGGACCGCAAAGTGGGCCACTCGAAGCTCAGAGCAAGTGGGAATTGAAAATTTCTCAAGCACTGACAGGACTGGAAGATTGTTTCTACATACCCTACAAGCCGACATGGATAATTTATATAAGGTATGCTTTTAGGTAAAAGATAACGCTTGGATCCTTGAAATGTTTCAATACTGACTTTGTGTTTCCTGTAGTTATTGCTCTTCATACTCAGAAAATCACACACACTCTTGGTTTTGAGCAAAATGCCCTAAGCCAGGTCAGCAGAAGTGGGTCTGGGGTTGTAGAGGGGCCTGGAGGCCTGCACTTACTATTATGCTTCTGCTCACACTGTCTTGATATTCAAATATTTGAACAAGGAGATCCACATTTTCATTTTGCAGTGAGCCCTGCAAATTGTGTAGCTGGTTGTAGGTGTCAGGCTGCATGCCTCCCCCAACCCCATGGGCAGGGTGCTTTGTGTGACGGGCACTTCACTTGTGTTTTTTGATGTGGGACTTTTTCTGTATAGGGCTGCTCAGGCTATAGTCTCTGTGTTGGCAGAAGAGGGGCAGAGAATTTGTTCATACTGTTGTAATGGCCATAGTTCAGTGGGGACTTGCTCAATTTAATCACAAATCCACATGCCCTGGGCATCTTCAAACTAGAGTATAAGATCTAAGGTGACTGTGTGATATTCAATTACCCATTTGACATTTAATAATGTAGGTCTATAAAAATCACACATGAGACATCATTTATGTCTCATGCTGGTAAATGAAACACAAGGCAAACACTAGAAAAAGATACATGTGAGTTATGTGTTTACATATCTTTAAAGAGAATGGACGGAGTCAAGGACTTTGGTGCTACTCTACACTTGGAGATGAGAGTGGATAGCTTAGCACTCTGTGCCTTAGCTTCCTTATCTGAAAACTGAAAAAAAAAAACAGTATCCACTTACAAGCATGTTGTACCAAATCAACCAAAAAAAGAAAAGAAAATGAAAGTCTTTCAATAAAGCCACAGGGCACTGCAGATAGGTGCATAGAGAGCATGTTTAGGTTCTAGTGCCAGTTTTGCCTCTATGGGTAAACTTCAAAACTGGCCTCCATTTTTTCTTCTTTACAATGGGAATAAAAAGAGCACTCATCTCATAGGGCTTTTGTGAGAATTAAATAAAATAATCCACAAAAGGTGCTTAGCAAATTGTCTAGCGCAGAATATGATGCGGTTATGATTTGCTATTTACTATGATTGTGATTATTATTTTAAAAGTACTTGTGATTATTATTTTACAGTTCTTACAGATTTATAATAAAAGGGAAAACAGATTTGAAGTTTAACCTATATTAAGTATGACATTTGTTTGGTTGAATGAGTTTTAAAGAATGTAGCCTGATACGATTCTCACTCCTGAACAGAACAGCATACTCACTTGATCAAGCAAAATCTGAATTAAAGCTAAATGCTCTCCAATCTAGTGACATCCACAATTTGTTGACTTGACTGACTCAGCAGTTACCCTATACCTCACTGTGCAAATATAGACTGTAAGCTGGCACATCTCCATCCGAGAGGTACTCACCACCCAGTGGAGGAGCCAGGTGAGTCAACAGGTATGAAAAGGTTAGAAGAAAGCTGTTATAAGAGGCAGAGGAACACAGAAGCATGCGCTCAACCATCGGTTATGAGTCATTGATGGTTCTCCTAATGCTGTGTTCTGTTTAATCACCATCTTCAATTGCCACTCACAAAATTCATTCAAGAAGTATTTAAAGAATTCCTATAATGTGTCAGTTACTGAGATTAATGCAAAACTAGCTTGAGACTATTCTCTTGCTCTTAATCTAACCTCATGATTTAGGTGGAAGATTTCCTCAATTTTTCCATGCCCTTACCTTTCACCTATTCTCTCCTGTGAGGATCCTGTGTCCCATCTTTTACTGTTCTGCTCTCTTTTCTGGTTAGAGCTGTCCAGGTTGTTCTAGAAAGTAGTAATTTTGGGCTAAGAGGCCAACCACTTCTTCTGGAGATGCAAGATTTCTGGAAATGTGATTGCTGTGGGGTGAGGATAAGCAGCAGAAATACACAGAAAAGATGCTCTGTTAATTTTTTTCTCCCTAGAGCACAGAACAGTAGAAGGTGGATGGTTATGACTCAGGACAAGTTTTTCTGGATGAATGATTGAGTGAGTGAGTGGGTGAGTGAGGGTCTACCATCAGCAAAAATGATGTCTCACTTATAGATCTAGAGGTAGAGGGTTAGAGGAAAAATGTGATGGTCAGTGAAAGGGTCACCCATGGTACTTTTGTTCTTCCTCCTATAGAAATCTAAAATTAGAAACCTTTTAAAATCAGGGCCAGCCTATCATTTCAGGGGAAAAAGAAAACTCCCCCAGGCACCCCATGACTCCTCCTCCTTTCTATTTCTGGCTTAAAATTAGCTGCCTGAAGACAAGACCCTTTATTCAACAATTAAGAGGCAATTAAAAATGCAAATGCCCGGAAGAGTGAACAAAATGTTAATGAGTCTCAGAGTGTAAATGAAGAATCCAACTCTGTTCTGCTTTTAGGGAGGTGCCAGCATACAGGGCAGGCTCCGAGCACTCAGAGGGGTGCAGGGACCTCCCCCACACCTGCAAGTCCCATCTAGTAGGCTCTTTCATAGGCTCACTTTAACCTAATCCTAACAGTAAGCCTGTGAACTAGGCATTATGTTCATTCTATAAATGAGAATCTCAAGCCTTAGCCATCAGTAAGATTTGAAGTCTGGAGCGGAAGCCGGGTCTATACAGAGAACATCTTTATATATAGTATAAATGACGGACCTATAGATAGGAATTTATCCTGTGCCCCTACGTGATTAGCTTTGTCTTCACCATACTGTATAGGACAATCAGCACGGCCTTCAGTGAGAGACATAATTGGGTAAAGGATATGACTTGGCCCCGCAGCACCTTGTGTAGGTAATTTTTAAACATCTTTGGCCTTCAACAAGGTTCCTCCTCTGCAGAATGGGGGTAACAGCCACCTGCGTCATACATAGCACTGCTGTTGTGAGGTTTAAGTGAAGTCAGGAGTGCGGCACTGGCATAGAAGATCTGGCCCCTCAGTGCGGCTCATGCGGGGTACCCCGACATTGCGGTGCCCTCGCCAGTTCTCTTCTGGTTTCTCAAGTCTAGACTTTCTGCCTCATCTTATTAAGGTGCTTCCAATACTGGCTCCTGTCTCTCAGTAAGATTTTAAGAGAGGTAAGAAATCTGAATCCAAAAGGATTTTATTTCTTATTCTGAGGCAGTGTATGGTGTATTTCTGAATGGGTAAATGATGATTTTGCCAAATAAGAATATATGAGAGAATGAATGAGATGCACTAAAAATGCCATTGTCAGCCAGTGCTGTGCCAAGTACTGGGCTGGGGTACACACAGCTGACTGTGACATGGCCCCTGGGGACAGCCACTGAAAGCATGTGAGGTCCAAGGCTGAAGAGGAAGAAGATAAAAATCTGACAATAAGGAGGTCCACAGACTTCAAGGTTTTGCCTTAAACTTCCTTGAGAAATTCAAGCCGCATGAGTTGGAAGCAGCTTCACACTGCAGTCCCTTGAGAGGCTCCATTCCCCATTCTTACCACCCCTGGTCACTGGCCAGGTCACTGGCCAGCCAGCGGTGCAGTGGGGCCAGGAAGTGCATTGGGAGAGTATGCTACTGTTTAAAAAAACAAACAGAGTTTCTTATTTATAAAATAATGTATCGTTCTCCTCCCACCAAAATCAATCAAGTGGGAACATCCTTCCCATAGAATAAAAAGCCCATTAGGATGAAGGATCCTGGGCTGGCTTTGTTTTCAAGACTTCCCTCAATGTAACTTCCAGTGTTACATCCTTAAAATAAAAAGACTAAGGGTGTTGAGAATGAAACACAGGATGGACTTCACCCTGGGCCCTACCCCTACCCCAAGCCCACTTACTGATAGGGTATAAAAACCATGTGTGGTTGTCTAAATCTATTATTGGACTGGGTCCCAATTTAAAGAAAAGCACAGAGCTCAGCATGCAAATGCAGCAGACTAAAAGGCCACGTAGTGCCAGATGTGTCCTGGAAACCCCAGTCCCGGTAGGTAGTGCCGTGTCCTCAGGATCCTCAGGACACGGCCAGGCTCCATGCGCTTGCTGGCAGCCCGGCTGGTACTGAACCTCCTTAGGACTGATTGCTCAAAGATCCTGGCTTGTATTCTATTTTTTCACATCTGTATAGGAAAGACAGTCCAGGAATTCATTCAACAAATATTTACTAAGGAGACATCTTTATGTCAAGCACAGTGATGTAAGACATTAAGGACAAGATGAAATTAAGGCATTAACTGGGGTTTGCAGGTCCACTGTTGAATGGTATTTCCATTTCAGGGAGCTTTACTATAAAACCTTAATAAAGACCAGAGTAGTAACTATTTTTATAGATCATCTTTAAATACCAGTGGTCTTCTGGGCAGATTTCACTGTAGGAACACTAATAGGCATGTTGTAAAGATTAAAATGGGAAAATAATCACAAAGTACGTAACACATGAGGTATCAGGAAATGATAGAAAGATGACCTGCAACTATTTGAATTGCTTACAGATGTGGACTATAAGAATCCTGAGGGAAGGAGGGTTGCGTTTATTCATCTCTGTATCCTTAACATCTACCTCAGACTGATACTTTATAGGTAAGTATGTAAACCATGTTCGTTGAATGAAAGAATCAATGTACCAATGAATCAATGCCTGAAAGCCTCTGTTCAACAATGGGGCAGGAGGCAGACCTCGGAACTGTCTTAGCAGCAACTTTCAGTCACCAAGTTAAAGTGTTAGAACCATGGTAAAAAAGAAACAAGTCCTCCAAATCCAGAGCAGACTTGAAGGGGTGGAGAACGCAGAGGGGATGCAGATGAAACCGTGGGGTTAGGGACTCGATGACATCTACGAAGACCCCGAAGAGCGGTTGTAAGCACAGTGACTCTTATCTGTGTCTCCAGCTGAATTCTTTTCAAATTCTTCATCTGATTAGACTTTTGTGGGGGATGAGAAATGCCTGGGGAGTTGACAAAGCTGGACATTCCGGAGCCCTAGACTTCTGGCCTTTCCCTTCAGCCTCCATGGGGTCTAGAGGAGCAAAATGTAAGAGTGCTGGGAAGTCTGTCCTCCTTCTCTTGCTGAAGGAAATCAAAGCAATAAGGGTGTCTCATCCCACTGCTAAGAAAACGGTATCTTGCTCAGAATCAGTTCTACGGCATTTCTGTTCTACAGGGGAAAGGTTGTCTTTACAATAAATGATAAATAGCATCAACATGTATCAATTGCTTCCTTGTGCCAGATATTTAAATTTGCTACTTCATTTAAATTCCCTTTCACATCCATTTTATGGTGTCTTATTATTATTCTCATTTCACAGGAAAATAAACTAAGGCAGAGAGACTGACTTGTCCACAATCACTGAGCTAGTAAGTGACAGAATCCAGGAGCCCTGCTCCTCACACTGCTCTGTGCTGCCTCTCACACAGGACCTGAATGTCTATGCTCACATCCAGACTAGCTCTGTGATCTTAAGGCAATTATTTAATGACTCTGAGTCTCAGTTTCTTTGTTTATAAAATGGAGGAAGTAGTCTCTGACTCTTCGGTTGTTAGAAGGATTACATGGGAAGATATGTATAGAACACTAGCATAACGGTTAACCCCTAGAAGTTGCCCCCAAAATGTTTCCCTTCACTTCCACTTACTCATCTGCACCAGGGATAATGGGTTTCCAAGCTGGCGAGAACACCAAGGGTGAGGGATCCCAGAGATGCTGAGTGTACTGGAGTGAATGAGGATCAGCCTGTCTGTTGCTCTGTCATCTGCCTGGAATGCTCTTTCCCTGTTCACTGTCTACAAGCTGTAGATAGTGGCCCATTCCTGAGTTATTAAATTAAGATAATGAGATGTGACCTTCTTTTTTGTTAAAAAGCAGACAAATAGAATGGAAAATAACAAAGTACACTGTACATAAAAAACATTAATACAGTTTAACGATGAGCATTGTATGTATGATGTATGTATTCACTGGGTCACGGTGACAAGTGCGTTTCTTACTTTGAGTAAAAAGACTAGAAGGCTTCTGGGTGAACTCATCTATGATCTTGAAGAACCAATTCAGATATGCTTTTATTAATTAGGAAGCAATAAACGTTCCAGGCCTTTCTAGAGCTCACTTTCCACATCTCACTGTGCTGTGATTGCCTTCCCCTCATCTGTCTCACTCACTGGACACGAACGTTTTGCAGACAGGAAACATGACTTCTACTGCGGGGCCCTCGGTCTCCATTCCAGCTCCTGGCACAGTACACACACTAAACAAGCGCTCCATGAATGCATAAGTAAGTCATAGCAAATGCCTTTTAAACCCAGATTCACAGCAGAGAGGTTATTCACTTGAACTCTCAAAACTGATACCTTCTATTAACAAATGAACGTGGGCCAAGTTTGTCTTTTACAATCTGTCCTGTGACCTTTCACTCCACGTTGGAAGACTTACCTGCTTTTCTTTCTCCTCCTCCCCATTCTCCTCAGTGGCATGGGTACTTTTGCTCTCTTTTATCAGGAAAAAGAATCTTTCCTTGGCTTTTGCACTTTTGTGTAACTGTAATCCCCTTGTATCTCTGACCTTTCTTAATAGCACCTGGATACAAAGGCCCATTCCTATCAGCAGCACGAAAAGCCTTGTTCTCTGTCATAGGGACACTTTTAAACCAGCTGGCAGGTAAGAAGGGGAGCGCATATTATAGAGGCAGCAAGACCTCCATCTGCTTATGTGGAGAGCCTCAAAGTACATACCACAAAATCTGTATTCCTGTGGCTTAGGAGCTGAGTGCATCTATGTCTGAAGAATTGATAATGTACTTGTGGAGCATTTTGAAAAATATTTTATTCAAATTTTGAACATTGTATTTACTTTGAAGGTTCTACAGCTAGATATGTTTCACAGTGCAGGAAATACACAATACAAATAGCCCATTAAATCGAATATATCCAAATCATTCGCACAGAACATGCACAGTTATATCATTAGCAACAAGCAACTCCGTGTGTACAACACTGCCAAAGTACTTCAAGCAGCTTACATAGTAGATTAATAGAAGAAAAAGAATTACAACTAGATTGGAAAAGAGAGAGGGTTGGGTCAAATCTAAAACTCTGCCTGGCTCAGGTGTGATGGTACTTCCCTCTGCCTCCTTTCAATTCAAACTGCTATCACCTGGGAGAATAATTTTTTTTTGGCGCATATATATGTTAGATTTTTTTATTTATTTATCTTTAGAGGGGAAGGGAAGGAGAGAGGGAGAGAAACATCAATGTGTGGTTGCCTCTCAGCCTGCAACACAGGCATGTGCCCTGACTGGGAATCGACCCTCAATCCTTTGGTTCACAGGCCTGTGCCTAGTCCACTGAGCCATACCAGCCAGGGCGAGAATCATTTCTAATTGGAGAATAAGGCCAGTTTCTGCATGATGCTGAGATGCATCCATCCTCCCAGGCATAGCCAGGTCAAGACAGGCTAGGGTGGGGGTGGGAGGAGAATGAATGAGAGTGAGAGTGAGAGAGAGAGAGAGAGAGAAAGAGAGAGAGAGCGTGCGCAACTACAAGGGGAAGGGTGGTTTATGGTGAGCAAAAATATTCTACTAAGTCTGCTAAGTTGTTTATCACAGAACAAAGAGGCTGCTTGCTTTCTGGTTTAGGTTTTGCTTTATAGAAATATGTGAATAATACTAAAGGAATCCCATATGTTCTGAAGCATAGTTTATCCTCTGCAAAATCCAAAGAGATTTATGTTTGAATTTCCCTGCTCAGTTTACCTATTCCTTAATCTAAGAGTGGTGCAGTGCTGACAGAAGAGATTGGGAATCACAGCTAAAGTGCATTCAACACCAGATTTCACATAAGTTGCACCCTTGGGAGGTGGGGTGATGTGGGGAGAAGGGAGAAGAAGATCTGTGTCACCAAATAGCTGTGGGGTCCTGGGATGCAAATAGCTGTGGAAGGAAGATCTCTTCCTTCCTGGGGCCTCAGTTTCCTCTTCTGCAAATTAAACATTAGACCTGGTGATAGCGAGGGTTCCTTCCAGCTCTAGAATTACATAAATATTCCAGGATGCCATTCTCAGATCAAAGGGACATGCTCATTATCTGATAGTTACATAATCAGAGAAACCCTGCTCTCATTTATTTTGAGAGAGCAACTAGTTGGTTGTATAAAATAAGCACAACCAACTGGCATTAGTTCTATTCAAGTACTCTAGATATAGCAAGCATCTCTATGAAACTCCTATAGCCAAAATTGGTGTAAAATTTAAAAAAATGCTAAACAACAAAGGTACAAACTTGCAGAATTATTTTTAGTAAGGATTCCCCAAAGGCCTTGCTAGTGCATTTCATTTTACTGCCTTTTTGCTTTTAGGCAGGGGTTGGGGGTCTCTGTGTCTTCACGTGAGAACAAGGCCAGGGATGCTCTAAGACATTTGTTCCCCCTGATTTTCACTCTATGCACAGCCTGTATCTCTTTCTATTCTATGGCTCCAGGAGCCATTTAGACGCTGCAGTCAGCCCTCTACCCACAAAATAAGTATTAATAAGAATTGAACACTGGAAACCAAATACCATTTTTGCATATTGTAGGGAAATCATTTGGAGAATTTCTCATAAAGTGTTAGCTCATTTTGAGCCTCACTTAAAAGCAGTTTCTCATTTCAATACAACATCCAACTGTTAGAATGTTAAAAAGATAACATTCTTTGTTACCTTAAGTCTTCCGATCTTTTTATGACATATTTTAATTACCACATTAGAGAATAAAGGTTTGACTCTGATGAACACTACTCTTTCAAATACGTGTTAGTTTTATGTAATATCATATCACTTAATTTTTCTAATCTACAACTTTATTAAAAGGACTAAATTATCATCAATATATTGTCAGGAAACTTCTTCTAGTACATGACTATTTTGTACATTCTATTTTTAACAAGATATCAACACTATAGTAATTTTTCCTTCCAGTTTTATTTGATGTAATCATTGTTTTCATTAACTGATTTATCTCTAGCTTATTAACCTAATTGGCTTTTCCAAGTTGCTACCCAAGACTAAAACTTCAAAATTAAAAAAAATATTTTGTATCACAACGACCAGCAATAAAACATAAGTGAGGAAAACAGAAATAGCCACTTCCCATCGTATCTGTGATGTCATTGTAAGACACGCTCTAGGGCGCTTCTCAATAATTCCTTCCACAGATTACACAGAAACATATCAACATAATCTTCCAAACTACAGCTGAACAAATGTGGAAATGTTAATATTCTGACTTTTTTAAAATCTCGGGCTTCTGAGGTACTGGAACTGCCTGGAATGAGAAGGGACTCTATCGTGTCAGAATGGCCGGCCAATCAAGGCCCGAGGGAACCTGCTGCCTTCTGGAACGCTGTTCCCTTCTCGGGCCCTGCTGTGCCTCCCTGACACACAAGAGATGACTTTATAGCCAAAGAGGAATCAACAGGACAAGTCATTTCAAGTACATCATTTAGTGTCTTAAGAAAAAGACAATGAAATTTCAGGTGAGGAGAATACGACCTTAGGTGGGAGTCAGACCAGATTCTGGGGCAGATTGGCAAGAGAGAGAGAGAATACAGGGAGAAGGGACATGGATCCTCCATTGGTACCTGGATTCATTTAGGCCATTAATTAACCTCCACTTTCCCTTGGTGGCCGCTCATACTTATATTATTTTTTAAAGTACAGTCAGCACTGGTGAAGTATATTTTGGAAGGGATATAGGAGGCTTGTGCTAGGAAGAGCCACATGTTATACTTGAGTAAGAATGGATCTTTCTTAAGAGTTAACTATGAGGATGAAAGATTGAAAGGCATTTCAAGTTCAATCAATCTTTTTTTTGGTCTGGTAAATTAATGAGTTTTTTCCAGGCAAGGAACAAGTAACTTTTATGGTCTGAGAAATGATTGGTAATTAGATGCCACCGAAGAAAGTCTTTCTGCCAAAATGTGTTAGGGAAAACACATAACTCTATAAAAGAGTACGTCTCATGTCAAATCAATACACCAAAGTTAATGCAGTAGAAATCAGGCAGGTCTGGAGGTGATAGGGGAATATCTGCTTCCCATACCGACCGTGAGCAAATGTCCAGAGCTTTGGCCCACATACTCAATTTAAGATGTATCAAAATTAAAAACATCTTTTCTCATTATTTTTACTGCAACCTGTGCTAAGAACTTTACCCTGGGTCATAACATGCTCAAAGAATAACTTGTTTTTACAAAGGGCCTTTCGCTAATTTAACATAATGGCATTTCAAAAATTTCTTCAAAAATGGCTAAATTTAGGGCCTTACAGTGGTGTATTGATAAGCATGGGTTAATACGAACACATGATCCATCGCTAGGAGGTGTTCCTTTGTCTCCCCAAGAGGACTGCTCGCGAAGTGCAGATCGCAGTGAGAAATGCTCCGTCGCCTACCTGACATAGAGGGAGCGTTTCTGATTGGTTCGCAGGGACCCGGACCCGGAGCTCATGCTGTGGTTCATCATCTGCTCTCGTAGGTCATGGATTTTGGCCTCAAATCGAGCGTAATCTGGGAATGAAAACAAAGGTGGCAAATTTGGTTCTGTGCCTCAAGAGTCAGAAATGCTGCCCACCTCTCCGGAGGCAGGTTCCCTGTGCCAAGCAACAGGAAGGCGCGCAACTCCAGAAAGGTAGAACGCTGTGCACTTACTTTGTGTTACTTATTTGCAGACATTCACAAGAGGAAAAGAACAAATTAGTTACTTCCCAAAACATCGCCAGGGAATAGACTGCCAGACCAATCTGTGACAAGTCCATGGGGGCAGAGGAGGGTGTGGTAATAATGGGCAATAGAAGGTAGCTTTGTGGTGATGAAAATGTCCTCTGTCTTGACTGCGGCGGTGGACACAGGCACCTGCACATGTGATCAAATGACATTGGACTAACTAGATTCACACAAGTACAAATGAAACTGGAAAAATCGAAATAAGCTTAATGAACTATGCGAACATCAATAGGTTGGTGGTGATAATGTGCTATAGTTTTACTAAAATGTTATCATTGGGGGAACTGAGCAAAAGGTCCATGGGATCTCCTTGTACTATTTCTTGTAATTGCATGTGAATCTATGATCTCAAAATAAGAAGCTTAATTTATAAAGGAGAAGGTGGAAAAAACAATCCATGGAAATACTAGGAGGTTTAAGTAAGGCTCCAGTTACCCCCAGCGGGTGCACCAAAGAATCAAGTGTTCGGTGATGACTAGTGTAAAAACACCATTTCATTTCACCAAGTTTTCCTCTGCTGGGGAGGCCACTAGAAGTTGATCGCATGGGAACATACTTCAATTTTGCCCTATAACTCTAATATAAAAAGCCCACGTGCCAACAGTTCATCAGTTCTAAGATACGCAATATATTTAAATTAACCTCTAAGGAGACTTGGGTTAGAAATGGGGATAGAGAACACTCTCATATGGAATATACTTTAGGAATTTTCAAACTTGAAAAAATATATGGATCTAAAAAATTAAGAAAATATAAGTAGTTTAATATATTATTTCTTCACAGGAAAAATATTTTTGCCAGATGTCAATGCAATGAAAATAAAGAATAAAGGTTTTAAGATACTTATTAACACAATCAGCATGAAAAAAAGAAACAGCTTTTGAAGTTTTGATATATATTTTTTTAAGTTTTGATATTCTTGATCACAATTTGTTCTATCATCTCTTTGGCACAATAGTGTCTTGCTTTAGGAAAGTCTAGTAGCTGAAGGGCTTAATTTACCCACAAGAGAAATATGAAAATGTTAACTCAAATGATAAATGATTCTTTTAATTACAAAGAAACACATCTGAAGAATTTTAACAGAGGTTCTCAGTACATTTCAAAAAACAATTTGATTTTCAATTCAATTTATTTGTAACTTCATAAAAACAAGAGTGACTAAATAAATATAATTAAGATGATCTACTTACAGTGTGTTTGACATTCATTATAAATAAAAAGCTCTACAAAATCAAACTGCAACTCAGTTTTCTAAATATTTGTCTATTGGTTACTATGACATGAGATTTCATAAAAGGAAAAATTTGACTTTGGTTTTCAATGATACCCAACAAATTACCTCTGAATGTTAAATATTTTTAAAGTTTAGTACCATAAAAATAAAACCATAGTAGTCGATGATAAATTTTTTAGTGCTTAAGTAAAGTCTGCTGTCATCTAGGTTTGTAAAGCTTCTTGTTTCAAACTGAGCTTTGAACAATTAAGTCCTAAATGACTAAATAAGCAGAACACATATTTAAACTAAAATCTATTGACCATAATTTAAGATATTTACTTCATTCCATTTTAGCAGAGAGAGAAAACATTTACAACTGCCAATGTGATGCTGCATGCATATTTAAATCATTTTGTGCAAGTCATATTTTTTTGCTGCCTTGAAAGAGTCAGTATTGCTGGCCACGCAGCACAGGCTGTGCTCAATGTGCTTCTCGGACATTATTTCACCTTATTTAAGTTACAAAACAAACTCCATGGATGTCGTGAAATTTGAACTATAGAGAAAAACAAAGAATAAAAATTGAGAGGTTCTCTGGTCTCTTCTCCCTTTCCCCACCTTTTCTTTCCTCACTGCTGTGCTTCCCTGCCTCTTATCCACAAGGCCCACAGATGGTGGTGCGCTGGACTTCCACAGATATTTCTCACACCATTTGAAAAAAAAAATATATATATATAATACATATATTATATATACACACACAATGAGATCCTAACTTGAATCTTTCCCTACCTTCAACCAAATATATAAATACCATGCTTATTAATACCTTTGATCACATTCCATGGTGTAGACTGTAATTTATTTAGCAATTCCAATAAGGTAGATATTTTGCTGTTACAAACATGGATCGCAGTGTATTAGTGCACATTCATGGTAGGTTAGTAGAGCAGCACAGACAGTGCAAGCAAGGTTCAGAGCTTTGCCTAACAGCCCCCAGCCCCCATCAGCATACGTCCGAGAAGATAATCTGCCCCGAGGCAGAGAGTAACTCTCAGCTTCTTCTGATCTGTGCTCCACAGTGCCACTTGATAAATACCACTCATCACCCCTTCCCACTCCCCAGCCCCCAACCACTAAATCTGCCATCTGTTCCCAGGACTTTCACCTTTACAACTCGGATGACTTCACTACGATGATAAAAACCTGAACTGCCACCTCCACTGACCTGCCTTAAGCTTTTAATTCAGTGCCACTCTCCTATCCCGTTTGACCACTTTGCTACTCATCACACCTAACTGCAGGTATTTGCGCAGCTGCCCATCATCTGCATTAGACTGAGCTGCAGGCGGAAGCCAGTCTCACTGTCCCTGGACTTCCCTGTTCTTAACATAGTGCCTCCAATGCAGGAGGCATTCCTGATAGGTGCTCTATAAACATTTTATGAATGAGTGGATAAATAACAAATGAGGAAGTGAGCAGAATCGTGAAATGAATTCAGTTATAAAATGCCTGTAGGTACTGAAATTGACTGTTTTTAATATTAAGGTTTTTTAATGAAAACAAACAAACAAACAAACAAACAAAAAAAACAAAACCACATTCCTCCTCCAGGACTTCTTTTTCCAAAGCTCAATATTCTGTCTAATTTCAAGGCTTTATTTCTGCCTAGTCATTGTCACTCCCAAATCCTGTTGTTATTTTCATTGTTTTCAGGGCAGCCTTTGTGCTTGCCTCACTTCAGCTGTGTCATAGGCTGGAAACATTTCTCTAATGCTTAATCTATACATGATCAGAACTTGGTAGGGCTTTTCTAGCTACCCCAGTTTAGGTACTACAACAGGATACTTGCTTTAAAAATAAGCTGTGGTCTCCTCACCGTATGACTCATTAGATCTCCAAAATTTTTACTGCCACACTTTTGTAATGTCTGTTCTATATCATATTCAACAGTGCTTACATTCCCCACTATGAGTGGGGAAGTATTGTATTGCATTGCATTGCATTGCATTGGACTGCACTGTGTTGTACTGCATTTATCTTTGGAATATATCCTACTCTCCCCTTTTCTCCTCTGACAATCCTGTTTGTCACAAATCCTGCATTCAAAAGTGCTTACCCTTCTCTTTGATCCTTTTGAAAATTAAACTTAAGCACAATTAATTTCATCAGAGCAAAGACAGCAAGATCTGAGTTTACAAATACAACCCTGTGTGTTGTATGCATGTGCGTGGGTGTGCGTGTAAGACGGTAGGAGACGGAAAGAGAGGAGAGGGCTATCTCTAGCTTATCAGAGACAAAGTCAAGTTTACAGATAGAAATGCTCTAGAAATAAAGAAGAAAGCAGGTAGGTAAATTGCGTAATGCCCTTTTTATGTTTTACAGTAATACTGAAAATAACATTTTTAAAGAAGTTAAAACAAAATCTAATGCTACCGTGTCCATTTAGTCTTAAACCCTTCTCCTTTCCTCAAATGCTCTTCCCTCTTAAAGCCTTTCAGTCAGATTGCTAACACTCAGGAGAACATTTAAATGAGATTTTAAAGTGCTCTGATCATTTAAAGGGGGAGCGATGTTCACCGAGCACCTGCAACGAGTTAGTATCTGTGTTATATACTTTAATTACATTATTTCTCCCAACAAAGCTCTGAAGTAGGTGTATTATTTTAGAGACGAGAAAATAGGTTTAGAGATGAGAAAATAACCTACTTCACCAAAATCACAGAGCCTCTAGGTTAGAGCTCTTTGGACACAAAGCTGGCATTTAACCCTGGCATTCAAAGAAATAGGGCTAATTTGTTTCCATTACATCATAATGCCTATTATAACACTAGAATTCTCCTGTAGAACTTAAGGCCTCCTCAGTTCTCTACCCCTACCTCTGGACATCTTTGGTCTCCTTCCTCTCATCTACTGTATTAATTATGCACATGCTGGTCTTGAATGCACCATAAACTCTTTAAAGAGTGAGGAGTTTCACTCATCTCTGTTTCCCAGACCTCATGATCTATCACTCCTCTTCCCTTACACACAGGGCTATGCCAGGTGCTTGGCATATAGTTTTGAATAAGACAGACCTTTTGAATAAGACAGACCCTGAAGGCATTTGCTTCCAGAATAGGACACTGACAAGGAAATGAAGCATGATAATGCTGAGGCAGGAAACTGCATTCAAGAAGCAGCAACTAATTCTGTTTTGCTTTGCATGAAAGAGGTGCCTGGTAAATGCTTTTAAAATTACAAGTTATCTATTTTTTTCTTTCTTGATCTATTTATTTACTTATTAATTTATTTACTTATTGCCTATAACAGGACACAAACCAACTTCAAGAAGCATTATCTCCAGCTAGTTTTTCTTCTTCTCTAAGTGTGATAAGCCAAGTTTTTTGAAATTCCCACTTTCTTGGATATCTAAATCTGGTTGTTCCTGACTAGACACATTCATTTTGGCATTGGGCCACTTGCTTTCACTTGGATGACGGCTGATAACAGTAGACAGCGTACCAGATTTGGGTTATGTTGATGGGGTCAGCCTAGCTCTGCCACTTATTAGCTGTGCATCATTGTGAATGTTATTAAGCTTTTTGGGCTCAATTTTCTCCTAAGTAAAACAAATAATAATTGTATCTGCTTTAAGACAGGTTGAAAAAATTACAAGAGAAAGCTGATGGACCTAAAAGTGTCATTACCTGCAAGTCAAGTAAAATGGAAACCCGAGTCTGCTCCCTCGCAGATTCCCTGGCACAGCCTCATCACTCTGTCTCTCATCATTTGATGTCTCTACCAGGCCAAGGAGGAATGAAGGACAGATGACCATACTTTGGAACACTTGATATCCAGATACATCTGCTCACTGGCAGGGCAGTCGCTAGGGTCCTCTCCCAAACCTACAGTGATTTAGGAGGTCAGGAGAACGATGCCTAACCAAAGCTGCTGCCATTTTCAGGAATATCACTGACCTCGTCCATCAGTATCATCGCAAGGCTTTGAGCCACTGATGAAGCAAACACAGAGGGTAACACTGTGTACTATGCACGAGACAGGCTCTACCGTACACTCGCTTCCCTTGCAATTTGTCAAGGGCGGTGGAGGACAACCAGAATGCAAATCCATCTTATCGTTCATCTAGGAAAAGAGGCATTGCCTCCTGTGAGGGGGGTTGGGACTATTTAATGCAATAGGATTAACCTACATTGATTAAAGCTGCCCAGCTGCTCACATCTTCAAGCTCAGATGGTCAGCCATGGGTCTGAGAGAAGGTGGTAAGAGTTAGCTCAGTGATCAAGCTAGAACTTAATGCCATGGGCATGTTCTCTCCCTGGTAAGCTGGTGGGTAGCATACCCCTTCAGTTACAACCTCAGCCAGCTGACTGGGCTGTCAGTTGCCAGAGGAAGCAGTGAACGGAGGGACTAGGAATAGAAACTGAGCTAGGGGGCCAGATTTACATCTTAATTCTGTCATTAGTAAAAACAAAACAAACGAACAAAACAGGGCCTTGGGAAGTTACTGAGTGTTCAGTTTGCTCATCTGCAAATGGTAAGATTTCACTCACAAAGTGGTTTTACAAATCAAAATGAGACTTGACGTGAAGCATTTTGTACAGGTAAGACTGTCGCTGTTATTACCATGATGGTTCCCACCAGGACAAATGCATATGCAGCCCTTAGTGGCATTAATGAGGACAGTAGCATCCTATTTCCAATTGCTCATCACGGGCACTGCACAGCTTTAAGAATGACTGGTGAAATCATCGGGCTGTAAGCAGGGTTCTGCACATTCAAGCAGCAGGTTGCCTTCCTGCCAAGTTACCCATTTCCATACTATGGGGAAAGTAGTTTGAGGAGACCACCTGCTGTACAACAGAGAAGTGCTGCTTTTTATAGACAGATCCATGCTGGAAGCTTTTGGGAAGTTTATGAGCTAAGGAAGTTCAAGCTTTGGGGCACCTTCCAATAGGGGCAGGGCAAATGTCAATGGTGTGTAGGCTATTAGGATCACAATATTGATTACCTGGGCATGACTGTGCTTGTCACCAGGGTGCTTGGGAAGGATGCGGAAGAAGTAGTGTACATCTGTGCTTGGCACAGCATATGATCACTGGTCTAGGAATGCGATACTGGTAAGCAACTGTAAATGCTTCCATTTCTTTGGGCGTGAACATCCTTCTTTCATTTAATCAGCAAACGTCTTTTTCATGGTTCATTATATGCCGGGCACTATGCTAATCACTAGGGATAGCGGATCCCCTGGACAGATCTCTGCCTCAAGGGGCGCACAGGCCCAGGCCAGCTGCTTTTTATTTTCTGGTTCCTTTTTGTGAATATGAAAAGAGAACCTGCCATTTAAATATCTGCTCCTGGTGAGGAGTATTAACTGCTTGCTAGATGGCAATGGGGTATCTAGATAGTGAGAAAAAGCCAAGACAGTCAGATCCATGTTACAATGAAGAAACTGAGGCAGGCTAAACCTTTGTGAAAGATGTTGTGGTTACCGGTAGAGTGAGAGGAGTAATAAGGGTCTCATAGCAGTGCCCTGGGATCAGAGTTGTTGGATTTAAGTCCAGGCTCTGAAGGATACTGGGAAAATCCCTTATCCTCTCAGAGATACTGTTTCTTTCTTGTAAATATTTCATCTCCACCCCTATGCAATGTTGTTCTGAATATCAAAACTACATTTGCATCATTTTAAGTAGCATTGACTTTTGGTTTGCAGGTCGTCACTCAATCCACTGAGCCACACCAGCCAGGACTCAGCATTGATTTTTAAATGCGTCATCAGTTAATAATAATTAGCACTTTTTTAAAGAGGGTGGACTCGAGACTTATTCTGATTTCATAAGCTGAGGTGTATGGGTGTAAAGGGGGAAGATGTGAGCCTTATAATTAATGTAAGAGGTAAATGAAAGTGCTTAAATCTAGAAAACCTCAACCAAATATGTTATTGCTCTTTCTCACCTAGAATCTTAAACAATTAGCCACACATAAATGGATCAGGCATAGATTACTGGTTATATTTCAAGTCTAATAAGCAATACTTCTGCCAAAATTATTTTGTATGAAGACACAGAAATAATTCTATTCATGTAGAGCTCAGAAAATAATTAATAGTTACCATTTCTCTACCTCTTCTTTTCTTAGTTGCCCTGGGATTTCTGAGCCAGACGGGCACAGAAAGGGTATCACAAAGATTGCCTTAGAGCTTTCTTACTCAGGCTGCTTTTCAAGGCATCATGCCAGGAAGAGAATGGGTTTTATGGATGGCTTTAGAAGATTAGCTTCCTTCCCATATATACATTGGAATGCTCGCCTACCTTCAAGAGAGCTGACCTCTGAAAGGATTTTCAGTAGATCTCCCCAAGGTAGTCAGTTATTTGCCTAAGGGTTTACTAGCCCGTTAATTTAACCCCTGAGTCAGGTCATCTCTCAGGTTGCCAACCTGCTTCTGTGTTAAGGTGGGGACATGGAATTCTTTACTGCTAAAAATTTACAGATATTGTTTGGCTTATTTCTGATCCTGTGTGTGTGTGTGTTTATGTGCGTGTTTGTGACAGAGATGGAGACAGAAAGAGAGACAAACAGATTAAAAACTAAATTCACTAGAATTCAACTTTAACCAGGAATCCTAGACAATAGTGATCTTTTTGAATTCAACAAAGGAAGAGAATGTACACACCAATCTCGTGTGCATTTCTAGTACCGAGCATTAAGAACTCAGTTATGGACATTGTGAGGGAAAGACACTGTCATATTTTTTTCAGTATCTCTAACACTTGGAACAGAGTGTGACCCAAAGTTATCACTTAATAAATGCTAAACATAAATGTTTGCTGAATTGTGTGAGCTAAATAAAGACTTTAGGGAAACAAAATTCATTGGTTAGTTTGCCAAATCTATGAAGTAGATCAAACTTTTTAGAATAATTTATAATAACACACTGAATTAAGGTATGTTGTTTCTCTTCCTCTCTGTGGTAGAAGTGGGATAATTTGTTTTGACTAGAATACTTTTCTGTATAGCTTGGCTGGAGACTCTTTAAAGATGTTTAGCCAAATGTTTAGGAATTCTTTAATGTGTGAAATGAAGTTAGTTTTATAGGCAAACAGCAGTCTCATCCCTAACCAGCTATTTCATACTATATGAGTGTAACTCTGAAAATTAGATACATCAAATTTCAATTTGGCTTTGTGCAAGCTTTGTTTTATAGACTAATAAAGGCAGATTTTCTTTGATTATCAGGATTATTGCAAAATGGAGTTGGCCCAGAAACAAAGCCTGTGTCTTCAGGCAATTGGAGGGAGCCTGGTATAATGTTATTTTTTTAAGGCTTGGAAATAAATATGACTCAACATTTGAATCTTAAGGTCACTACTGAGCATGGTGTGGATTTTGTGCAAGTTATTCAAGCCAGAGAAGACTTAGTCTTCTCAAGTGTGGAAAAGAGAAATAACACCTCCATCATCGGATTATTTGAAAATTAAATGTAACAGCATTTGTACATGGCATAGTTCAGTGTTAGGAATAGAGTAGGTGTTCAATAAATGGAAAAGAAAAACTATTACATCTCTTAAACTTTATATTCCTCATTTATTAAATGGGGATGATATTAACAACTTACTTACAGTACAAGGTTATTGTCAGGATCAAATGAAGAATCAGATATAAAAATATTTCATAAACTGACTAGTCTGGTGCAAAACTAAAGTGAAGATAAAAATGATTCATATCAATATAGTCTTTTTTGAAATCATCATCTGCCTAGAAGACTGTTTCCTCAGTATCTGAAATTTGTCTCAAAACCTGTAGAATTTGATATCTGTCTTGGCTATGGAAATAAAGCCACCTAGGGCACCACGTATGAGACAGTAAACGTGAAAGTCTGAGGGGAAAACAGAAACCTCTGCTATCATTAGGGCCCAGCTGCCAATGGCAATTCTCTCTAAAGATTTTGCTGGCAGGTTGGGTGAAAGGCTCAAAGCTGGAGGCACAGGCTGTAGCTAAATTGGTGTGATTTATGGCCAATGTAGCATCAGAAGGAGCAAGGAGCTGTGCCTTCTAATTTAAGGCATAGTGCTAAGACTGTATTCAACCAGAGAAGAAGGTCTTCGTTAGCAAATACTAACATTAAATCTTCACTGGATTTGTCCTGTTCCTTTCTTTGTATTAAAATCAAGAACTAGAAGCTAAAATAATAATGTTCAAGCCTCCTGTGTTCTTCTGAAATAATAATCAGTTAGACCTTGCCCAATGAAAAGGGTGATATTCTTGCCTAATTATAGACCAGGGCAGAGAAAGGAGATGAAGAGGTCTGGCTCTGGAATTTGGCAGGTTGGCAGCCCCTTTGGTGTGACTTAAGGGATACAAATACCTGTCTTGCTTCTATGACATTCCTATCAGATTTATTCTTTAGTAGCATCTTGAGAATTACACGTACATATTACCATGGCAGAAAACTCATTATCATCCCTAGATGAATAGAAACACAATGGGAAGAAAACAAAGAGAAGATTAGAGACTCAGAGAGGCTAGAAAATTTGCCCAAGATCACACAGCAGAGCTGGGACTCAAATTCAAATCCTCCAGTCTCAACCTTGTGCAGTGCGTTTCCCCTACGTGGATTCTACACTTTCCTCTACAAGTGACTATGCTGTTCCTCTTTTGCTCCTGACAGTCCACGGCTGTCCCAGACTGGCCAGTCATTCTAAGCAACCATTTAATAGCCAATTTCTGATACAACTATAGATTCATATCTACAGTAAATTCTATAAGGTAGGTTGACAATATAAAAAAGAAAAGGCTTGTTCAGTCTCTCCAATAAGCCTACCAAATGAAAGCTTCTCAGTATGTCAGACATGTGATTCTGGGTTTAAGACTCAAAGTTAACAGGAAGCCATGAGGCAGGCAGGTTCCTGTTGGGGCAGGTACTCCAGGCTTAGGGCTCACTGGCAGGTTCACATTGCAGCCCTCTGTCCAGTGAGCACAGACTAAGCACTTATCAGGGTCATGGGGAGACAGGAGATGCCAAGGAGAGAGATCAGTCAGCTCTGACTTTGCAGCAATTTGGTGTAGGGATCCCAGCAGCGGCTGCGGATGCAAGGGCCATGCCGCAGAGAACACGAAGGCTGAGGAAGGGCGCACTTCGTACATCTACACTCATACAACAGAGTGTGGGCTGATTTTGTGCTTAAAAGTCATCTTTACTTTTTGTTGCTGAATGTCCTTTATACTTAAGACGCATAACAAACAAATGTAATGTATAGTCCTTGCTTGGATCCTGATTAGTAAAATGAAAATTTTAAGTTGTTATAGACTGCATATTAGATCATAACAACAATTACTTTTAATTCCGTTGGGTGTGATAAAAGCATTGTGGTAATATAAGAAAATGTTCTGTCTCTTTTCTTTATAGTTTCTGATTATAGGAATGAAAAAGATAATATTGGGATTTGTTTAAAATATATTAGCAAAGAAATATTTTAAATGACATATGGTGTAAATCGGCAAACTCTTGATTACTTACTATTGGATATGGGTGATAAGTACATGGGCATTTTTGGTACAAGTCTCCTTATTTTTATATGTTTAAAATATTCATAATAAGCATTTTTTAAAATATGTTTTATTGATTATGCTATTACAGTTGTCCCAATTCCCCCCTTCACTCCCCTCCACCATGTACACCCACCCACATTGCCCCCTCATCATCACCAAGCCCTTATTATATGAAATGTTAAAGGGATTTATCTAAGAAAAAGAAGATAAAAAATATGTATGGTAAAATGGCAGCAAACTCACAATTATTAACAACCACACCTAAAACAAAAACAAAAACAAACTAAGTAAACAAGTTAGAACAGGAGCAGAACCCCAGAAATGGAGATCACATGGAGGGTTATCAACAGGGGAGTGGGAGGGGGAGAGAGGGAGAAAAGGTACAGAGAATAAGTAGCATAGATGGTAGGTAGAAAATAGACAGGGGGAGGATAAGAATAGTATAGGAAATGTAGAAGCCAAAGAACTTATATGTATGACTCATAATAAGCATTTTTAATTATAAAAAAATTATACATCCCAATTTGGTAAGATTTGAAAGCCAACAGCACTATGTCAGAGCTCCTGCTAGTATGGTGGGCTAGGAATGACAGGACCTGGCTCTCCTGGCTCTTCCACCTGGGCGGCCCCAGGTGTGTCACTCTGAGTTCTGAATTTCCTTGTAGTAAAACAGGTATAGTACACCTAGACCTAGTATCGTTTTGAGATTCAACTGAGGTAATAGCCACGAAAGTGCTGTGCAGTTTCAATGCATCTATTTAATCAGCACACATTTGCTGAGCATCAGCCATAGTAAGGCTCTGTGCCAGACGCTGAGAAAATGATTAAAATGTGGTTCTTGCACACAAGCGCTTCCCATTACTGCTATCTCATGTGTACATTGATTTCCATGGTGATGGCAATCCCAGAACTAGCTCCAGCCTTTAGTTTGAATACTGTTGACAATTCTTAACAAAGGCAAGAATGTTGCTGTTTACCTCCCCAGCTCATCTGCTTCTTAATCTCCCCTCTCTTTTGGTTCCCTCAGATTCTAGCTCTTGACATTTTCTCAGTCCCATTCTCTTCCAGCTGTAAAACAACATCCATGCTGTTCCCTCTGCCTGGAATAGCTTCCCATTAGTGTTCATCAGGCTGCTCACCTTCTCATCTTGTCTTCAACATCGCTTCCTCAGGCAGCTCCCTGAGCTATGACAGGTCCTTCCATCAAACGCAAGGGGTATTTCTCCTTTGCAGCACTCCACATACATACAACTATTTAATTATCTTTAAAGTGCTTATGATTTGTGAGGCACACAGTAGATGCTTGAGAAATGTTTGATGACTGATGGAGTGGAGCTGCTGAGGTCGTGTCATTCCTCTCTCTTCCAGAAAAAAAATGACCTAGCCATTTTGAAAACACTGAGATTTTGATTAAGATGTGCTATTTCTCCATGGCTTTACTAAAATAATTTTCATATTCCAATTGAGGAAAAAGAAAGAATCACCAGAGATACGAATTGAGAGAATAATTTACTCTTTACTCCTTCCTTAGAGTTTTCTGTTTTTGAATCCTAAATTCACCTGGGTAGATTCTTCTCCAATCCTAACATTATCTTTTACTCCTGGAGAGGCTATATGTGTTTCTCCTTATCATCTTAATATTTTGAATATTTTACAGCATGCAACCAGAAATTACTCACAGCTTCCAAACACACAATTAGGAGCTAAACAGAATTTCTTTAGAATTTATGGTAACAATTACATGTTCAGATTAGCTATTTCTATGGCTCAGGGAAAAAAAAATCTTTTGTTTATTTTGGTAATTTATTTTTCTATAAACTTGTTTCCCCGGTTTTTGGCAAAAAGATCTACAAGAGAGTAAAGAACTCCCTGGGTATATGTGAAATTGGAATTGTCATGTAAGGATGGACAAATGTAACCCTATACTGTCTTCTTCACAGTATCATTTGCTAAGAAATTTGAACTCTAAAACAAAGATAATATGGAACCACTGAGTGGCTTTTAAGGGATATATTATATTTGTCACTTAGCCAGCAGCATTTTGATGAAGAGACTAGACAGAGGCAGTAGAAAGAGCACAAACCTGAAGGTCACTTTAGGGGTCTTTTTCAATGGTCCCAGTGAGAGATGGTGAGGACACTGTAAATGGAGAAGAGGGGACAGACATTTGGAAGGTGTAAATAGGGGCCTTGTGACTAATTCAATGTGGTATATGACAAAGAGAGTCAAAGTGTCCAGGGTTCCCTCAGGTTTCTGGCTTGGGCAACTGACTAAGAACAGAAAATGAGGTGTTGTTGAAGGGAGCAAAGAAAATGAGAGTCTATGTTGGGACATATTGAATCTGAGGGCTCATCATTACAGCCCAATATTCTTGGGCCAGACGTCATTAATTCCAGTGAAGGAGGGCATGCGGACATCTTTAACAGCGGATGCCATTTACAAACCAGATACTAGCCTGGGCCCATGACACTGTGATAGATGAAGGCTGTGCTACCATTGCAGTTAGTTGGGGCGAAATGCATACTAATCTGATCATTCTATCCTCTAGGCCCATAGAAAAACTGGGAAATAAAAAAGTAACCATTAAAATGGACTTTAATACACAAATAAATAAGAATACATTACAGGAAAATTGATCCCTGTAGAACTGAATCAGGTAAATTTATCTTTCCTCTTGATTAATAATTTAGGAAGAAATTCCAAGCATGCTGCCTCTAGAGATTGTAGGAGCAGCTCTTCCAATTAGCCTCTGATTGGAACTAGGAGGGTAAGGATCAGAAATCTGACTCAGAGTCTAACGTCAATTATTTGCAGCTTGCACAATGAGAAACTCAGAATTTGGAAGATGTGGGATGACTGAAGCCCAGTTCTGGAGTTGTTTCAGCACAGTCACATGTTAAGTTCTTTCTGTTATTTGCTGGCAAATTTATTCTCCATCTCCTTAAGCTGGCGCCTGAAAAATATCTGTGGGACTTGCTTCAGGATGGTATTTGTACTTCCAATTCAAGAGCCAGAAATCAATGCACTCCAACAATTTTCCCCTTTAAACTCAAGCAGAGCTGGGTTTCTATAGATGAAACCAAGAAACTCATTTGGGATACAATCTAGTTATTTTTTCCCTGTTTCAGAATGAATTAACAGATTCACAAAATGTCACCAAGCCCACACTGTCCGACAGAGAACTCCAATAGACAGCAAGTCTCTAGTTGGTCCATTCTGGATTCATTAGAACACCTTTCACAAAGAGAGGCAGTTTTGAACAGGAGTTTAATAACCATTTCCCAGACTGATTAGTTTCTTTCCTATTTTGAGATGCTATCTAACTCATTTCCCCCCCAGTCTTATCTCCTAAAGCTATAAAGAACAAATCCTCTTTTCTATATAACTTTCAGGTGTCAAAAGAAAGGAAAAAAAAAAAAGGAAGAGAAGGGAAGGAATGGGAAAGATGAGGAAAGAGACAAAGGGAAGAGAGTGGAAGAAAGAAGGAAAGCTTTCACTTTCCCTATCTTCCTGTCTTTAGATAAAATGCCCCTGGGTACACATCCTTCAGCTGTCCCACTTAGGATGGTTTTTGGCCCCTTCTGCTAGTCTCTGTTCTCATTTCTCATACCGCTCATCAATGCATTTTATTTCTCTATTATTATTTTCTATCCCACCCTAGCTCCTAATGGCTCAGCCTCCTCTTTCTCATTTCTGGCTCCTTCATCCCAGAACTGGGAGCATCTGGCTGGCTCATGAAAGCACGCGAGAAAAGTCTGTCATGCACACATACGCATGCGTAAATGGATAGACCCAGGTCCTGACTTCCGCAGGGCCTGTCCAATTTCTCAATGTTCTTCTTGCAGGGGGGTCTCCCTAGTACTGAACATGATACTCCAGATGTGACCTAATACATATAAATGTCCATAGCTTCCTGTTATTTCATTGACATTTCATCACCTTAAGTATGTTAATTATGGGTATTTTCAAGTTTTTCTCTCTTCCCAGCATTATCTTTGAATTGTCTGTATTGTTTTTGATTCTGTCTTAAGGATGGCTGAAATGCCTGGTGATCTTTGTTTGTAAATCCAAATTAAGAATGAGGCAGAAAGATGCTGATAGAAAGCTGTGTGCATGGCAGGGACTATGGACTAGTGGTCATCACTATGTAGTGACAAACTGGGAATGTATTCATTTTGGAGATGCCCAAATAATAGGACTTGAAAGTCTCTATGCCTAGGAGCCAGGGTGGGGAGGAACCCCTCACATTTACTACATATTTTCCTTAACACCCCTGTTCTCTGTATAATGTCTTACCCTGACCCTGATCTGTGCCTGATGCCTCAAATTCAGAGATTCTCTGGTTCAATCTCTCCAAAGATAAAATATCCATTTACTTGGGTCAGCATGGTTGGCAGGTATAAGAGGGAATGTAAGTCTCCAATAGTTCCCTACAAGACCTCTAAGTAATATTTGGGTTTTCAGTCCTCTCCCACATTTCCACCTTCATGTACCCAAGGCCTTAATACCCGAATACTTCCAGGATTCTGTACTTCTCATTGATTCATACCCTCAGCTCAGTCTCCCACCTGTGTAGGGAAAAACCTAGTACTTCCCTACCGTGTGTTTCTTCTCTGTCACATCTCCTGTACTACTGACACTACTACCACAGTCACACAGAGCACTACTTTCACAACACATCTGCTCACCAAATGTAGGGAGGTTTCACATCAACATGCAATTCTTAACACCAGCAGGGCATCTGAGAATTGAACTCAAATGTGACACTATCTACCTGAAGATAGCATCAGATTCCACATATTAAGGGCTCAGCCCCGCAGGACTGTACCCCTCCTCCAACCACCCTATAGATTGGAGGTTCCAACAACCCTCTCCCCAGGTTTGATTAATTTGCTAGAGTGGCTCATAAAACTCAGGGAAACACTTCACTTTTGCCAGTTATTATAAAAGAATACAATACAGGATACAACTGCATATCCAGATGGAAGAGACGAGTAGGACAAAGTATGTGGGAAGGGGCGCATAGCTTCCATGCCCTCTCTGGAGGATCCATGCTCTCTGCACCTCCATATGTGTGCCAGCCCAGAAGCTCTCTGAACCCCGTCCTTTTGGTGTCTGTGTGGAGGCTTTGTTACACAGGCATGCCGGATCGTTGACTCCATTCTCAGCCCTGCTCCCTTTTCCAGAGAATGGAGAACAGGGCTGAAAATTACAAGCTTCTGATCGTGGCTTGGTTTTTCTGGTGACCAGCCCTCATCAAGGAGCCCACCCACAGTCTCATTAGAACAGAAGACACTGCTATCACCCTGGAGATTCCAAGAGTTTCATGAGCTCTGGGCCAGGAACAGAAGTCAAAGACCATTATTAGAGCAAGAGTGAAGGTCTCTGCCCTGAAGTGTTCTTATCACATAGGGAATTACAAGGGTTTTAGGAGTTCTATGCCAGAAACTGGGGGCAGAGACCAATATGTATTTTTTGTATTATCTCGCACCCCTGCAGGTACTTGGGTTTATGCTTTTTCAACACTGCTAAGTCATCTTCCACTCACCCATCTTCTTTACAGCTTCCATAATTTATCCATATTTCCTACATGTGTTCTCAAAAGTCATTTCTTTTTTGATTTCATAAATTTATGTGTGTTATATGTGGCTGAATTGGCTCAGACTCCTGGTGACCCTATGGATGAGTGATGTCCACCATATCCTGTCCTCAACAACCCTGCTCAGCTGCTGTAGACTTGTGGCTGTGGCTTCTTTTATGGAATCAACCAACCTTATATTTGGTCTTCCTCTTTTCCTACTGCCTCCTATTTTTCCAAACATTACAGTGTTTTCCAAAACACCCTACTTTCTCATGATGCACCTGAAGTAGGGCAGTCTCAGTTTTGTCATTTTTACCTCCATTGATGTTTCAGAGTAATTTGCCCTGGGACCCACTTGTTTACCTTTTGGTGGTATAGGATATGAATAGAGCTCTCCTGCAATAGTACATTGCAAACAAATCATTTTCCCCCTCTATCAGTCTTACTCACTATCCAGTTTTCACATTTGTACATAGAAATTGGGAATATAAAGTTGTGGATGATCTTAGTCCTGGTCTCTAATGACACATCTTAGCTTTTGGTGATTTTTTCCTGATTCTCCCATTGCTGCTGCCCTTTTGAGTCTCAGCCTTCTCCTGATTTCTTGGCTGCAGTCTCCCATTTGAATTGATGACTGAACCAAGGTAATCAAAATCTTTAACAATTTCAATGTCTCCATTATCTATGTTAAAGTTGTGTCTTTCTTCTGCAGTCAATATTTTTGTCCTCTTGATGTTCAAATGCTTTCCTATAGACAAAGGTGTCAGACACAGGTACATTTTATCTTGGAGATTTGTACCTGTTTAAATTCTTAAATGCTACTTTGGTGGAGATTTGGAAGGGAACAAATATATGCAGGTATTCAAACTGCCATGTTTAACAGGAAGCGAAACATTTATATTTAATGATATTAAATTTATTTTGGTGCTTTCTTGCCATCATCATCTATCTTGTCAACATCATATGAACCACAACTCTGTCGTCATTACCTGTTCTCTATTTCCAAACCTTGCTACATGTACAAAAAGTACAGGAGACCTCAAGAGGACATAAGCTAGGATGTATTTATTCTCATATCTTTCATTTAATTGTTACCAAAGCTTTTCATCTTTCCAGACTGGCCTAGAAATATTATAGGGATCCATTTAAAAAATATGCAGGGGACAGAAATAAAGGCTTAAATAATCTAATCCCTATCTTCAGGGAGCTCAGTATTTATTGGGGGGTACAGGTAAGATAGACAATACAAGTAAGCTTATTACTGACATAAACAAGGAGCTGTGTCAGTACAGAGGAGAGGTAGCTAACCCAGCTTGATAGGCATTGGAGATGATGGTGTTGGAGAGGAGGTAACACCCAGACTTAATCTTAGAGGATGAGGAAGCTATGGACAGGCAAACAAGACTAGGTAGAGGAGTGGGGAAAGGGAGATCAAAGCAAAGAGAGCAGCTGTGTAAACCCAAAAGCTCATGCCTCTTTTGCCTCTGAATAGAAGAAATTTCAATCAATAGAAAATTCAGGACAAAGGGAATTGAGTCACCTTTTGATGGGGTAACTTGATGTTAGTGTCCTAGGAGAAAATGGAAAGTAAGCTCACTGATAATGAGCTGTTTGGCTTTTGAATTACTGAGTAAAATTGAGGTATAAGCAACCCTTGGCTGAGCAAGAAACTTGCTAATAGAACACCTGTTTTAGTGGGAAGGGATAAAAGAGCTTTGAAAGCACTGTGATTATATGGATTATTATTACTACCACAGTGCCAACCACCACCATCCCCAGCACTGAGTTATCCTTTACAATTTATAAAAATAAGCATCTTTTCTGTGGATTGTTGCAATGACAATTTCCTGATTTTTATAATATAGTTATGTAAGATGTCAACACTGGGGGAGATGTGCCCTGGCTGGTGTTACTCAGTGGACTGAGTGTTGTCCTTTGTGTTGAGCAAACTGAAAGACCCCGGGTTTGATTCCTGGCCAGGGCACATGCCTGGGTTGCAGGCTAGATCCTCCAGCTGGGGGTGTGCAAGAGGCAACTGATGTTTCTCTCACACATTGATGTTCTATCCCTCTTTTTCCTCTCTCCCCAGCTCTCTAAAAACAAATAAATAAAATCTTAAAAAAGAACTTCATTACACCCTTTAAAAGCTAAAGAAGGAAGAGGAGGAACAAGGAGGATGAAGAGGAGGAGGCGGAGGAGAAGGAAAAGAAGAACCAGTGCAAAAAGTTTTGACTATTATGCTCACAGTTGACTAAATAATGACTCCCCCATATATCGATGTACTACTAATCCACAGAATAATCCCTTCTATGGCAAAATGGACTTGGAAGCTGTCATTGTGTTAAGGACCTTGAGATGGGGAGACTGTCCTGGACTATCTGGTGAGGCTTAGATGTAAAATAATCACAAGGGTCCACATACCAGATAGGCAAGAAGGTGAAAGGAGGAAGGAGGAAAGAAGACAGTGAAAGCAAGAGTTTGGAGCGATGTGAGGAAGGGATCACAAGTCAAAGGAGTGCAGGTGGCCTTCAGAAGCTGGAAAAGGCAAGGAAATGAACTTCCTACAGAGCTCCAAAGGGAACCAGCTCTGCTGACACTTTGACTGAACCCTAATGACACATTTCAGATTTCTGGCCTCCAGGACTATAAAAGAATAAATTTGTGTTGTTTCAAGCCACTAAGTTTTTGTCAATTTTTTACAGCAGCAATAGGAAACTAATACAATGTTCAGAATATGAACAGATTTATTTTGCTTTAGGAATTCCTTATCTTCTTGGCTACCGGTAAAATCCATACATGAATTCTAGCCTGCTATGAAATAATCCTTAAGAGAAACATTTATGGGGGTGAAGGGCTGGGGTGGGGGTAAAGGGCAGAAAACTGTACTTGGACAACAATTACAATTAAAAAAAGAGAGAAGCATTTAAAATCCCAGCCTCACATATCACAGTAGACCTTGTGGTGTGCCTCTCAGATCTCCCGTCAAGACTGAAGCACTTACCCCCCCAGCTGCCCATACATGAGGAAAGTGGCATCGCCTTAAGTCATTCCTCCTTTCTGGGGGCAGCCTACACGTAGTGACAGGTGTACACAGGGGTGTAAAGGCAAAGCCCCTTCATCCCAACAAAGGACAATGCTATAGGGCCATCCCTTTAAAAATCTTTGTTAAAACTGCACCAGCATCCACCTTTTTCCTTTTTCCCAATCCTACTCCATTCCTCTGCATTTTGATTCTGAAAATCCCCAATAATTTTTCCATCTGCCAATCTCTGTCTGAGTCTGCTCTCTCAGGAACCCAACTGAGATGGATTTATCTATATTCAGTCAAAAGCACTACTTATTGGTTTAATTTCTTTTTATATCTGCTGATAATTATCCACCAACTCACCTAAAATACATCACACTGAAAAATCTTTACTTACTTACTTACAAGAAAGTAAAATCCTCTCAAAGGAGAATATGGCCATCCACAAACTCTCTCTCAGCTGAGGTCTCAGGTACAGTGTAAGTTAGGGAGGAAAGGCGAAAGCACCAGGAAAGAGGTGCAGACTGGAATGTTAAGCACTGACATTTATTAAGTTACATAAGGGTGAGTGAGGGGTGTGTTGTTAGTCACTGTTCACTTAATTCTTACTATGGCCCTCTGAGATCATGTCATCATCTCAGTTTTACAGGCAAGGAATCTGGGGCTCAAACTGGTTAGCGGATAAGCTAGGGAATAGTTGAACCAAGAATTGAATCCACTATTGTTTGAATACACTATCCATGTCTTTCCATGTTGTGAGGAGTAAGGGTTCTTCAGGGAGAATTAAGGGTACTAGTTAACATAAGGAGTGTCTCTCTTAACTGCTGGAGATACCTGAAGGAAGTGTGGGCAGGGTGAGGATGCTGCTGCCAAATCCATAGGAAGAACCATTTCTCCAATTCCATGAAGGTCATGTAGGGTTTGACCTTCTCCTCAGGCATGTTCCCGCTCTCCTGTGCTTCCGCTTTTCTGGGTTCTGTGAGCTCTCTTACCTCAGTGATTTGCTCATGTATAGTCCCTCTACCTGGAATGTCTTTCCTCCAGGTCTGTCTTTCCTTCCAGGTTCAACTTAAATGCCATCTCTTTTGAGCCTTCTCTGACCACCCGAAACAGAAGTCTCTCTCCTGCCTCCAAATATCTGCAGCATGCGGTGTCTGTATGACTTCTACAAGAATTAGCACATCAGTCCACAGTGTTGTAGTTGCTTTTGTATGAATCGTATTTTCTACACTGAACTAAAACCTGAAGAAGATCTGGCTTAGACATATTTGAAACCCTTAGACTCAGCATAAAATTATTAGCGGCAATACATATTTAATGCTTAAAGTACTCTAGAAACAGTTCTTCATACTTCTATTTCTTTTAACAGGTAAAGGGTCTGTTTGCTACATGCATCTTTTATCCTTATCTGCATGGTGAACTCCTTTTTTTAAAAAATCTTTAAGGTCTGTCCCCATTAAGTTCAGAGAGGAACTTGTTCCCTTAATGGAATCGATCATGCCCCTCTTCATCTTACTTTATATTGCACACATATATACATTGTGGCATTTATGACATTGTTATACTTGTTTGTATGTTTTTTTTAAAAAAACCTGCTTCCCCTGCTAGTGTAAAAACTCCATGGAGGAAGGGATTATGTCTTGTTTAACTGTACACTCAGCTCTTACTACGGTACCTACAATACAGTTAAGTGCTCAATAAATACCAATTGAATTAAATAAGAACACTAAGTGTGAAGCAAAAAAAAAAAATTCAGAGGAAACCCCATTCTTACTGTCAGGAGCAAATTACTTAATATCTATGAGTTGCAATAATGCCAACTACAATGACAAGACTATGGTGAGGATAAAAATAAGATGACACATGTAAAAAGAGCTACACAAAGTGAAGCCCAGAAAAGGCCAATTCCTCTTAATTTAAATTGAGTATCAGTCTGTGACCAAATTGTCCTCGGGGTTCAGCAGGGCTTTCTAGGCCACTTTAGGACAACACAGTGTTTGGACGAACACTTCTGTAGGTGTCTCTGTTATCATTATTGATTATGGCAGTGATGAAGAAGGAAAAAAAGGGGGAGAAAAAGGTGAAGGAGGAAGAGAATGAGGAGGGAGGCAGGAGGAGGAGGAGAGGAGGAAGAACGCTTCCAATGTATTCAATTTATTCCAATTGCTAAACGGGATGTCTAATTTATAATTTTGTTTGTTTCTAAATAAAAAGATCTATTTGGGAGACATGTAAATCCTGTTTCCAAAACACACTTAAAGGATTAGATCAGGTTAGGAGTTTGCTTCCCACCTGGCTCAGAGTTACCAAGGTCACACTGGCAATCTAAGGACATGACTTCTGGCTGGAGGAAGCCCCAGTGAACCATCATGGGAAATCAGCACCTTTGCAGAAAGCATGGGGCAAACCCCCTGAAAGCTACACTTATTAGTAAATCAGCCTGCATTGGCCCAATCAAATCTGGCCCTTTTAGGAAACTGAATTTTTCAAGGCAGAGAAGAGCAGTTGCTCCTCAGTTGAAATGCAGAACTATCAGTGTTCACCCACAAATGCTAAAAGCTTTCATAAGTGGTGTTATGTTCTTTTTTGGAATCTTCACAGTGCAATTGCACCCCAACTTGGAGCCACAAAGCAGTGACTGCACATGGTGTGGGAGGTTATCTCTCTGTCAACAGACTGCACTTGTTTTATTTTTCTGCCTGCTGTGGAAAAGGGGGAAAGGGCTAAGACTTAGCCTGCCTAGAGTTGTGCATCACTAGCCCATATCAGTGAGACTTACCTTAGCACCCTTTCAATCCTCCTAGAAGCTCTGTGTAAAAGATATTCTTATCCCAACGTACCTATGCATAACCTGTGGCTCAGAGAAGTTATGGAATGTGCCCAAAGTCACACAGCTAGAAAGCGAGCGTGGCAGAGGTGGAACCCCAATCCATTAAGAGTAACTTTGCAGAAGTGTATGCTAGTTCAGTTGTGGACACAAAATGACTGGTCAACTTGAGGAAGTATCTGAACAACAAAGGGAAGATAACTTTTCTATCTAGGCTCCATTATTACAAAGTTTTAACATTCACTGTGTTAAATACCCGTTTCCTATTCCAACGAAACCACTGCAAACTGAACAAACCTGACACGGGACTCATATCAGTGGGTTTGCTGTGAACTTCACTCTCTCTCATCTCCTCCTCCAGAGACAGAAACACAACTCACAAACGAGCCATCTTTCAATGCCAGTGACAGCTCCTCCTCTGCCTCGCAAGCGTCCACACCTAATTTTGTGATCAGCATGAAGCTTTTTTATGCATATTACTGCCACTTTTCCTTGGTCCTGAATTAAATATATTTTGTCCATAAACTCAAGCAGGCTACAGCTTGGGCCACCTGAGAATTCTTAGATTTGTGATTATCCCTGTGTAGGTCACATCCGCTCATAAAATCCAGTAAAATATTAGTCTCGTCTTTTTATTTCCATCACATGGGGAATTTCTCTCGGGGCCCATTTTCACAAAGAAATGAATAATTTTATCTGTTAATGGAAGTGACTGTGACCATCTAAGGAGTAGAAAAACATGCCATGCTGAGAGGGAGAGGATGAAAAATATTTTTAAACTGGTAAATATTAAATTTTTCAGGGCACATTTGTAGTATTCTGTGGATAGGAGTAGGTGCCCACCAGACTGAGAGTTCCTGACACACTGATTGTTTTTTCGTTCTTAGTACCACCTCTCACCTCATGTGACACATTCTGTTACCAACCCAGTTGAATTAGGATAGCAGAGAACATACCTCAGATACCTTAGCCTGGCGTTCAAGGCTCTGGTGATCTGCCCTTAGCTTCCCTCTCTTCTTAACTCTTATGGCAACCCTCCCTTACAATGTTCCCGGTGCACCAAGAGTTTCAGGGCATACTTTGTACTTTCCCAGTTATACTTCCCTTAATTATATTTGGCCCTGCCATTAATATGCTTCTTTTCTCTTTGCTGACATTCTAACCAATCTTCATGATCCAGAAAAATGACCACTTCCTCATCTGCTTCCTGACTCCTCTGGTCAAAATGAAGCTCCTTCCTTCAGTGCACATTCACAAAACACTCTGCTGTGATACCCATGCCCTGCTTTGTATTTTGCTGGTTATTTGTGTGTTTTCCTCCCTGCTGGAGGACAGAACTTCACAAGGATAGGAAACATGGACTAGCTAATATTTGCAGAAACTAAAATAAGGGACAACATTTTACTTCAATGAATAGCTGCATTTCCTCAGGATATTGCTGCTAGCAGGTGGACACATTCATGGGGGGTTAAAAACCTGATCCCAGAAGTCAGCTTGTGGGGTCGGCTTGAGAGCACGGAGATGGGAGGCACAGGTGAGACGGCTCAGCCATCCGTCTGGTCCAGAACAAGAGGACAATGAACACAGACAACTTCATCCCCATAGGGCGCTGTAAGATCCCAGTGCACGTGAGGGTGGATGGTGGCCCTCAGGCCTGGGTGGCCTGGTATAAAGTAGATGCTTAACAAATAAGGTGTCCTCTGTACTCCACAGCTATCCGGCACTTACTGCAAACTGTACTGTGATGGGTGACAGCTCTGTCCCTCATGACTGAGGACTAGGGCACTCTAAAAACACCCCCTCAGCACCTACTTCAGTATTTAGTACATAATTGGCCCTAGGTAAATAGGTAAATGTCTGTTGAACAAATGAAAGAATGTAAGAAGAAAAGAAGGAAAGGCAAGAGATGTGCACATGGATGTTTGCAACTCAGCTTTCAGGAGACATGGTGGAGATCATGGCAGTGATGAGACAGAAGCTGTTATGGGCTCCACCACAGTGTGCCCGGCACTTCCTGTGCAGAGAGAGCTGAACTGCAGGGGAGGGGCTTTGCTGGAGAGCTCGTGCTGGGTCAGCTGGGACGCGCTTTAGGAGCAGATGGATGCGTCCTGCACCCAGCCTAGACCTCACAGCAATTGCTCTCTACCAGGGGGTTTCCACGTGTGTGCGTGTGCTTGTGTGCATTTAAAAGAAACGATAATATAAATTCTCAACAGTGTCTTAAGAGATTTAATTTTGTTTTCCATAATCAATTTTTATAAATAAAAGAGAAAATTTGGAATGTGTCAATTAAGACCATACGACAGCTCCCCATATTCCTATACTCTTGCAAAAGATGCCTCAATTCACTGCCTAAATTCAAATTCAAAATATACATTTTTTCCTAAACTGCTCTCACAGACTATTTTACTGTCTCAGCAGTGAGGTGTTGGCGTCAGAGTGCCCTGGAGAAGTTGTGCTCATCTCAAGTCCTGGCATTTCCTCAAGGATGTCTAAATAGGGCCGTAGGAATTCCACAGATGTGACCTGAGCCTTCTAGAAGGGTCTGCCATAAAAACAGCCTGGTCAGCACCCAGCTCCTCTGGCCATACATGGCTGCGACTACACAGACCAGGGGAACATCACACAGCACTTGCTTGTTGTACGGAGAACTCAGAATGTTAACAGATGGCACAAGAACACAACCCTGAACAGTCAGCAGGATGACACTCATTAAGGGGCACCACTGAATCTGCTTTCAGCAAAACCCCATTCCAGTGAAATATCACCTCTCAAATCCTGTCACTCTGCTTGAACAAACATGACTATAGGGTGCTATAATGTCAGGCTTGGTTGAAGCTCTGCAGATAACAGAGACTGTCAGAGGCTCGGGGACTTTCCATCCAGCATTTCCTCCTGGCCAGGTCCTGACCAGATCCCTCCTGCAGGCTTCTTCACCTACGTAGATAGGACAAGGAGCTACATAACGCTCAGAACTTCCTTCCCTAGCCTGGCTGTCATTACCTGCCTACTTTTCCTCCCCAGCAGAATAAAGTGTGTGTGGCGGAGGGGCGTGTAGAGAAAAACTGTGGATTTGTTCCATGATGAAAATTAATTTATCCTCACATTTTTCCCCAATATATTACCAATTCGTTTCTCAAAGAAAATCCTTTCTTCCTTCCTAATGGAATGCACTGATCTCAGTACAGGCTGTAAAACTACATTTTGCTATACTTTGGATGCTGTGAATAAGTTATAATATTGTTACGTGAAACTAAGATCAGGTGACGAGCACTGGTCAGAAGTCACCAACCCCCCGCTGCTGGGCACTCATTGACACAGAAGCCAACACCTCCCCTCCATCATCTGTTCCACGCAGCTTCTGAGACCAAGAGGTAGAACCTTTGACTACTCACAGTTTCTCACACCTATGGCTTCTGTCTCTGAGGCCCCTCCCCCTTATTACCCCATGAGTGGCTCCTGGAATCCTACTCATGCTCCAAGACCCTGTGCAAATGCCACCTTTTCTAGTTGACATTTCATGAAGCTCAGTCAGCAAGAGCTGCTATTTCACCTTTGTTCCCATAGCTCTTTGTTATAACATTTAAATTGGAATTTGTCTTATTCTGTCTGTGATTTCTTGTTGCTACAACTCTAATGAAAAGCTATTATCCATTATAGTTAGTGCCTGGCATGATATGCCAATTAGATGGCTTAACAAAAGGACAGATCTCTTGAATTGAGTTTTCTAACTCACTAACCCCATTATTAGAGGTAAGAAATCATGCAAGTGGGGCACCTGACACTGTAGGGATGAAAGGCTGATACCCGTTAGTTGGTTAGTTAGAAAGGCTGATACCCTACAATCTAAGAAATCTGGGTTCTAATCTCACCTCTGCCATTAACATTCCCCTCACCCCAGCCAGTTCACACCATGTTTAACCTTTGGTTGACTAGTCATTTACTTATTTAGCAAATCTTACCAGTAACCTTTGCCTTTGTTACATCATTGTTTGCTAAAGGGATTGTTTACCAATAATGTCCATGCTTTCATATTGATGCTTATCATCTTCTCACTGCCGAAGACATCAGGCCAAGAGAACATGCAGAGTTGCCAACAGGAAATACACTCAGATGTCTTTCATAAACACACAGACCTAAGAAAACAGGGCTACAGAGGAAAGACGTGGCTGTGCTGTGACCTTGGGCAAGTCACTAAACCTCTGTGAAACAAAGACACTAGCCACCCCTGTGTGCTCAGACTGTGTGGTTATGGGCACACAAGAGCTAAGGTCTGGAAAACACTTATCGGGAACTACCTCCCCAAACTAGCTTTTTCTGTATAAGTATCTGTACTATCTAGTAATTATAGTCCAGCTGCCTGGTATTTTCTTATTGTAGTCTGTTGATCATGAATCCCCAACAGATTTTAAACTGGACGCTTCCTATATATAAAGTGCTTTTTGAAAGATTTCATGTTTCCTGTCTTCTTGACAAGGGTGGGGACAAACACAGAGAGATCTTATTACTTATGAAAAATGCAGATTTACTCTGATCATCCAAATCCATAGACACATGAGAGAAGAAAAAAAAATTGCCAAAACTTATTGGTCCAACCAACCATAATTATAGTAATTCTTTCCAACTGCCAGCAAAGAGATCAAAGGTCAAGTCTTTGCTCAGCTTCACAGGATGGTGATGATAAGAAACAGTTATTCTTAGTAGCTAAAGTAGATTTTGCAATTGTAACTGACACCATTTAACCCTCATTTTTTGGTAAGCTAAGTAATTTACAATGTATTTTCTTTGAAACAATAGATTCTTTAGCTTAGTACAATTGCCCAGTGTGACCCATCTTCTTATTCACAATTGGCTCTACTGCTTGGGAACATTGCTTAACAAACACAACAAAGGGCTTTGAAAAATATTTGCTCCCTTGGAAGGCCCTGGAATTGCCTGTCTTCTCAGCTCTCCAACCTTATGCACCTTCAAGTTTTACCATCTCTCTGAGGTTTTCTTCAATATTTCTGGGATTGAACATTTGCTATGTGCCAGGAATGGTCCTGGATGCCTTATACGGAGATTGATCTTCTGCCTTTCCCTCCAACCTGATGTGGGTGTTGGCATTACCCACAGCCTTGCTCCAGGTTACACAGGTGGAAACATGATGGATCCCAAGTTTGAGACCAGGTCCATGTGTCCAGATGCTATGCCCTGAACTGCTCTTCTGTATTGCCCTGGCTGCCCATAACTTCCTTCACCTTCATGTCTCAGTGACTCTCACAGTTCATAATATATATATTAGAAACACAATAAATTATTGTGGGATAATGGTCATAATAATAGCCAACATTTTTTGAGCATTTACCGGTGTCAAGCAGCATTCTAAGAGTGTTACATATGCAAACTCATTCCTTAAAATTTTTTAAAAAATTAATTTATTGAGGTGGCATTAATTAATGAAATTATATAGGTTTCAAGTGTGCATTTCTACAACACATCATCTGTATATTGCATTGTGTCTCACCACCCAAAGTCAGATCTTCTTGGTCACCATATATTTGACCCCATTCACCCTTTACTACGTCCCTTCCCCCTTCCCTTCTGGTAACCACTATACTGTTGTCTGTGTCTATGATAAACTCATTCAATCTTAACAGCTCTGTGTGGGGGGTACTGTTGTTTCCTTTTAGCGATGACAAAACTGAGGCACACAGGGATTAATTAATGAGACTGAGAGCCTGAGAGAGAATGCCTACCTCCCATTCCTTGTCTGTCCTTGGTCTACACCCAGACTAGGGTCTGCAGGAGTCCATGTATCTTTTTTGCTCAGATATAAAGTAGATACTGATACCGCACTCCCTTGGGTTTATTTCTTTACCCTTTTGTACCCTATTCCTAAATCCTCCACCAGATAATTATTTCCCACAGATGATGTAAGGCTTCTTGCCTGGCAGGTCAATTGGTTTGGTTTTCTTTTCACTATCTTACTCATCAGGTTTGGCATGCCAACAAGGCTCCATCTTTCTCTGTGCACAGCAACCCTGGGCCGTGGGGATTACCCTCACTTAACAGACAAGGAAGCTGGGGAACAGAAAGACTAAGTAGTGATCTGAGATTGGACAGTAGACAATCCAACTCCTGATCCACATACTGCAAGACAACGGATGACTCACTTTCTGTCTTCAAATCCCTAAAGCCTGCTATCAGCCAATGTGATCCCATATGAAAACATATTGTATTGCATTGTATTGACCTTATGTTAAATTGTATTGTTATACAATCGATTCTTAAAATGTGGCCTATTTGATTGTAAACTGTTGGGACAAAACCATCCCTTTTCCTTTAGTGCCCTCGGAGTGCCACTCTCCAGTTCTGGACGTATTATTTGTTGAATCCTAAATTGGAGATCCTGTCCCAGATAAAAGTCTGTGCAAGCAGAACCAGAAAATTCCTACAGTTCCAGGCCACTAGGAAGAGTTTTCCAAGTGCCAATGAAAGCCTTCTATGACCCTCTTCTCTCCTTACTCTATGTACTTCCTGGAGCACTCCCTTCTTCCCCATTCAATTACCTTCCATACCTCACGCTTTCTTCACAACTTTACCTATATCGCCTCATGCATGCCCTTAGGCATCTCAGAATGTTAAGACTGAACTTTACTCCAGAAACCTGCTCCTCCTCCCAGGAGGCACTTCAGACCACCCAGTTTCCTGGGTCAAAAACATCGGCAGGAATCAGCTCTTCAAATTTGTGTTAAAGGCCCAGTATTAAAGATAAGAATAATAACGAACACTAGGACTAGCAAACTTTTACACTCCACTTCATTTTTCAAATTTTGGCCTACATAATTATCCAAATACAGAAGAGATTTTTGTTTTTCTATATGTACCAGATGGTCATTTTTATTTCTGCTTTTTAAAAAAGCAAATATACAGCCCTTTTTCCTGTATTCATATAGGCTTTAATGAGTCAAAGAAGTGAGATAAAATGAAATGCTCTTTCCTCGCAAAGAATAAACATTTAATTTTTATTGTGCATAAAGTCACATGTACAGTACTTATTGTAATCTTTATAACTGGCCTATGGAGTTGGTATTATTATTCACATTGGGTAGATGAGGAAACTGAGGCTCAGACAAATGAAATGAGTTGCCCAAGTTCACATGGCTGACGAGTGACAGTGACTGGATTTCATCCTACATTTGCCCCTAGAACGTATAAGCATTCTCTTCACACCATTCGGTCTCCAAATAAACCAGATGTGACAGCAAACCAAAAATGTGGTCATGAGTTTTGCTTACTTTACTCATATCAGGTAGACTGTAAGTTCCTTAACAGTATTATTTATCAAGTTTCCAATTAAAATATTTATGCAAGTATTAGTTATTACTATTGTAACTTATGATGACTCATATCAGGACTCTATCAAAAAGTTGTGTATAGCTAGCTGAGAAGATGAGACACAAAAAATTGATCTAGAGAATGAATAGAGGTTTGTGTTCACTTAAAAAAGAGACAGAGAGATATACAAGCATGGATTTTTTTTTAAAGCACCTAACATGTCCCGAGGACCATGGTGGTTGGTAATCTTGGAGAAATAAGACACAACCTAGCTCTTACGGAGCTCTTAGCCTGGGGGAAGAATACACAGAAACAGTAACATGTAATAACATTGTTCAAGTTCTATGACAGAAGATGCTACAAAGTAGGTCACAAATCAGCAGCAGGCTGACCATGTGTGACACAAAACTATTTTCTGACTTCATGGTGTTTGCAGAAATAAGAACTAAGGGTTAACATTTAAAAAATGAGAAATTAGCCATCAAAATCACGTTTGTGCTACTCCCCGAAATGAAAAATCTGACGACACAGCCTGGATTCCTGTTAGGCCACTGTCAACCGGAGCCCAGCAGCTGCTGCCTCTAGGGGTGGTGGGTGTGTACATGTCTGTAAAGAAGCTCCCATGTTTCATTAAATTAACAGTTTTCAGGAAGGTCACCTCTAGACATTTTCCGCTGGGCCCTCATCTGATACACTATTTCACCTTGGTAACACTGCTTACCAAGGTAAGCACAGATGAAGTCCCAGATAGTCATGCACTGACATTTAAGGTGACATGCGTAGAAAAGATCAAGTCAGTATTGACAGGAAGAGAAAGGGCTGAGGTACATAAATGTGTGGGTTGGGGGTGGGGGTGGGAGGTGGGTTACAGGTGAAAAGTAGTGATGGGAAGATAGAGAGAAAGGTGATAAAACTATCCAATTGATTTCCCTTCCTCCACCCCTTTCTGCTCCCCTTTCTGTCTCCTTCCTGGCATCCCTCCCTGTGCATACACTCCTCCTGACTTCTCTAAAGCTCATGTTCTTCCCCCTGTGGTCCACAGCTTGAATTAAGGACAAAGGCAACTACAAGTGCCCCACACAGCTCTCACCCCAGACTTCAAAGGGCACCGTGAAGCTGCCTCAACAGGGGCTTAAATGACTTGACTGCACTTCACATGCCTGGCTTAAGAGAGGGAACAAAGCACAGTGACCTCCTGTTAGAGACAGATATGAAGGTGACTGGTAAATCCTCAGGACAGAATAAATGAATCATTCATGCAAATAAATACATTAATACACGCCCTGAGATGTTCATCTCTCATCCTCATACCTACTGTGAGGAGGCAATGTTTGGGTCTCTGTGGGACATCTGCATTTCAATATACCTGTACTGAGTTAATATACACATCTACTGATAAATATCTTTAAACATGGCCTACATTGTCTATTTAGAGAATCTATGCTTTGAAGCATGTCCAAATGGCCTTCAGAGTCAATACAAACTAAAATAAGGCTCTATCTGATACAGGCAGGCACTGTTGATTAAAACTTTGCTATTTGACACCAAAGGCACACCCTCAGCTCTTCCTTTTGTAAACTTTGAAATTTTTTACTTTGTCAGCAATCTCATGGAGAGGACAGAGTGGGCCAGTCGAGACTTAAAGGAACAACTGATTCTAAGGTACCTACTATGTGCCTGCTTCTATTAAACATGTTAATACATGAACTCATTTAATCTCCTACAATTAAATGTGAGCCACATGAGGGGAATATTTTATGTTTTTATTCACCTCAGTACCTGCAGAACAATTCCTGCACATTGGAGGTGCTCGTTCTGGCTATCTATCACCTACTGGTCCCGGCACCAGTCACTGATCTCCCACCCCCACCCATTCCCCAGTGCCCTCCACTGCTCACAAGGGCTAGAAGCCTGAGAACCATTTTCCCAGAATCTCTTGTCAGCAGGGTTACAGCTTAGATTCTTCCAATCCAAGTAACTTGCATCAGTTTTGGAACGTGGAAGGCTGGTGGCCTACTGGCCCAGGGTTTGCACTGCACACCACGGCTGCGGCTTCTCACCGTGTCCCCAGACGCCACAGTTCACCGCTGGTCTCCTGCTCCAGGGTTTGCAAGAAACTGGCACTCCCAAATGGCTACTTGAAATTTCCAATTTGCGTGTAGCTGCCCTCCACCCCTGCCTAGCACTGCCCCACCTTTCAAAGGTTTCTAAGCACGCTAATACCCTGCATTATTTCCCTTTATGCTTAAAATACATAAGGCGATACCTGTTTTCCTGACTGTTTTAATGTTCTATAAATATTTGTTAAACAACTGAAAATAAAACAAAAAGCAAGTCAACGAGCAGTAGTATTCCTACCTTGCAGATGAAGAATAGAGGCTCCTAGGGTGAAATAACAAGATTACACAGCCAACTATTAAATGTCAGGGCTGAGAGTTGAGCCCTTGGCTGTCTGATGCCAAAGTGCTTTTGCTTTTTCCATTCAGACACTGCCCTCAGTGGGTATAACATACCACATCGCTGCCAAAACCTTATCTCAGAGGTTAAAAGCTGTTGTTTTTACTGTTTCTTCTGCTAGCGCACCACTGCGGCTGGAAACCTTCCTATAAATTAGAAGGGTACATCAATTTCCAAGGCAAGCTGTCTATTAAATATGTATTAGACCCAGCAAGACCACCTGTTAAAAATGTATATTGTATCTTCGTTACCTGTGTGTGGTCCACAGTCCAAGCTTGCAAAGTATTAATTGAGAGAGTGAATAAGTGAATGAAGTTCACCGGTTTTGCTTGGTCAAAAGTTTCTTTGCAGATAGATTGTATGCTCCCACTCAGGGATTACCTGGGTCATAAACCACTTGTGGGTTGGTAATTCCATTAAAATTAAAATGCCTGGGTCCTTCTGATTGTTCAGCACAATTGCAATACCACCTCGGCTCTGATTTTCTTTGAGGAACCTCAGTTGTCAAGAGCACTGTAATTCTGAGGCAGCTAGAAATAAGAATCCATCTCTACTTTCCAACCGAAGAACTGAGGCACTGAAAACTATTAACCTACTTCTGTTGTGATGTAATAGAAAAAGCACTGCATTTGGAACCAAGTAGATCTGGGTTCTCATCCTAACTGCTGCCGCTTACTGGACCTGAAAACTTGGATAAGCTGTGCCTGTGACCCCATCGTTCTCACTGATAAAATGTGGTGGTGATATGTCCAGAGCTACTGTCAGATGAGCTATTGCAGGCAGAAGGCACCCAGCACAGCACCTGGCCCACGGTATGGACTCATGAGTGAGAATAGTAGGCTGTCATCCTGCAGGCTGGTCTGTGTGAGTCCGCAAGGCTCTCCAGTCCCAAACAGGCATCCGTGGGGGTGCAGAGGGACACTTAAAAACATGTTTTGTACTCTCATAATTGCACTACCTAGAGATTCTGTAATCGCAAAGAAGTGAGTATCTGCGTATTGTAACTTTTGTAGGCTTTATGGTGCCTGGTGCCTTTAGGAGGGGGGAGTGGGAATGGCTGGCAGGGACTGGGTGGAGTAGAATCGCCACACCTCACTGTCCCTTAAGAGGAGATCCATTGCTAGAAGATTCTGGGGGTAGAAAGGTAAAGTTGGGTGCCTTCTGCCTGCCAAAGGTAGTAGTTAAAGCAGTAGGAATGAATGAGGTCACAGATAACTTGGGAAAACAGAACCAAGAGAACTTGCCTCAGAAAACTCACAGCAGTAAACTCTAGCTCAGTGCTTGGCACGCAGCCGATTACCAATAAATATCGGATTGGAAAGTATGTCAATCTTCCTTAAAATGAATGTGTCCCCCATTTCTCTTATAATCTAGACTCAACATTATCTTTGAAAAACTAACTGAAGCATATATACTTCCTGAAAATTCTGCATCTCTCAGTTTGAAAAAAATCCTCTTCTGAAAGTTCATCAGTCAGCACTAATATTTATGAGCTTTCCCATCCTACTGACATAGCCTAAGCTGCAACCAGACTTTGAGGGCAGAGGACATAATTTTTGCATGACTGAAAATTTGCCTGTCCAGCAGGAACTTGAAACTAAGTGCTTGATTAATCAACTAGTTTTAAAATATTGTCAGAGAAGTAAGAAATATGTAGAATGCTTTAAAACTCTAGACGTGTGGAAAAATAAAATGTGTGCACATAAGTGACTGGTGCCCAGCTTGGAGAAGAGAAGACTTAAGGCACCGCAAGAAAGAAGGCACTGAGCCACCGGTAAGAGCAGAGCCGGGTGTGAGGGGAATCTTGCATGCAAGAGACTGGTAGCGTTGGTTCCAGCAGAGAAGAGCTGGCTCTCCAGTGGTTAGGAGTTGGCCCTTAACCATTGTTGGGTTTTCTTCTTAAGTTAAATACTGCGCTAGGCAATGCAGTATTTTCTCTTGTATTTGCGGACTAAGGCACAGTATTTCCTCTCAAAGATTTTAAGCAGCAGGAGTACAACAAGGAACAGCTACAATGTAGCACACGGCTGAGAGCAAAGGAGAGTATAAGGAGGGGTTATACTTTTGCAGTTAGGGTAGCTTGTGGGTGCCCTGTCTCTGCCAAGGATAATCTAAGGGCTATGACCGATAATTGTGACTGGGGCCTAAAAAAAGTTGGAGGAAAAGATGACAGAAAATTTCAAGATGATAAGGCTTACCATTTAGAAATAATCCTTTCAAATGCATCTGTTGTTTTAACTACAATAATAAATATTCAAAGCATCATTTTGTCCTAGACAAAAGCAAGTTAGAACAAAGGCATGCCTTTGTTCAACCATTAGGCAACTTGCCTAAAAGAAAATAAATAACCTGTACTGCTCTTTTGGAGGTTCTCTGAACATTTTTTAGAACAAGGTGTACCCCAGGAACATGGGACTGGGGTTCTCTGTCAGCTCTGTAGGTTTTAGGAGTGAAGAGGACAGTGATGTGACGTAACCAAGGGGCGCGTGGGCGTCGGCAGACAAGTCAAACACTATTACATGCCACCGAGCTTTTCTCCGGCCTGACTTGACCCACTACTCCCATGATTTTGTAAACGTATCAGAGTCTCTGCTTCATGTGTTCACTAGCACTGTTTTTTAGATCTGCCTATCCTATTGCTAGACAGATGTCATTATAAAAAAGTACTTTATAGAGAACTGAAATCTTTCTTTTAATTCTCTCTCCTTCCATAAGATGTCTGCTGCCATCTGTAGTTACATGAGATAGGACCCCTCCCAAACTGGAATTTATTTATCAAAAATTGTATATTTATTCTTACATATTTAAACTTCAGTCACCTTCAAAGTACTCTCCATTTGATGCAATACATCTATTGAGACATTTTTTCCACTGCTCAAAACAGTTTTTGCACTCATTGATTTTGATGCCTTTTAGTGCTTCTGCCATTTTTTGTTTCACTTCTTCCACATCAGCAAAACATTTCCCTTTGAGGACTTTTTTCATCCAGGGAAACAAAAAAAAGTCACTCAGGGGCAAGATCAGGTAAATGGGGGGTGGGGTGGGGCATGGGGGCCACGCCGTTTTTGGTCAAAAACTGCTCAACACTCAGCATGGTGTGGGCAGGTGCGCTCATAAATCACCCATCATGAAATGAGCAAATGTGTTGAAAAAGTCTTAAAAAAATTCACTGAATCCGAACACAGCCTCTCACAACAACGCCAGCTAGTACACTGCTACAGATGGGTTCCTAGAACACTCACCTACTGGGGAAGGTCTGTACTACAAGGAGCCTGCCCTCCAGAAGATAATTTCAGTTTTTATTGGATCCCCCCTCCTATAAAATAAGTTTATAACCTTTCTTCTCCCTAAAGGGCTATCTTTTATTTGAATAACATCATTGTATTTATTGTTGTTATTGGTGAATTCAAGTATCCATGGTTTCTGGAACTGAGCTTTATCTGATAATGTTTCCAGACTTTTGTTCCCCAAGTGGTTATCTCAAGAAAAAAAACTATAAATATTTAATAAAGTGATCCCCGTCCTAGCACAAGACTCCACTGTAGCCTGAGAAAAGGTGCTATGCAAGAGAAGATCATGACTTTCCCAAAGGATCATTGTTGGTAAGTGAAATGCACACAGTTTAAAGCCAGGGCTTCCATTTCCTGTGCCAGTCCCATCCAGCCTATTAATACAGACGAAGAAAGAATGGAGCCCCTTTCATCCCCTCTCCAACTAGATCTTTAAACAACACGATAATCTCATTTCAGCCCCATTTGCCTATGGCCAACGATCTTCTTCCAAATCCAGACATACACTAGAACTGGCCTGGGCAATCTGGAATGCGTAGGCACCCTTGTACATTTCCTTATGCACACCTGCCTTTTGATAATTAAAGCTGCATGTATTTATGGGCATAAATAAAGAGAAAAAATATATAGGAAAACATTAATAAAGGAGATTTATTTCAAGAAAGAATTTCTTAAAATAAGCTTTTGTCTTTTGTCTACATTTAAGACTAGACAACCTTTTGTCAGTGCATTCAGTGAGTTTTCAAGTACATTTTTCTTTCATTTGCTCTTTGAAATAGAATCATTGCCATTTAAAGGTGATATTCAAAGTGTGTTTACCCACACTTATTATAGCTAAGGATATGACATTCAGAAAAATTGGTGGAAGATGGTGGACATGGAGCTGGTATGATATTAATACATTCTCTAATTCATTTGTAAACAATTCTATTTTCATTTCCGTCAATCCTGAGGTTTAGGTGTTAGTTCCCTAGTCCCCAGCACATATCTTAAAAGGGACATTATGGTCTTCACAAACACTTATTTATCAGAATATAGAGTTGACAGCATGGCAGTGGATCCCAAATTACAACCTGCCTGTCCAAAATGTTTAGGGGCCATGTTGGAGAAATTAGTGATGCTTTCTCCAGGTATGGCTACCTTCCTTCTCTTTGGTTTGGGATTCACTACGAGGCATGTGCAGCAATCAGAGTGAGAAGGGAAGTCAGCCCCTGCCTCCCACTCCCTCCACCGCCTCCTGGGGAGATGCAGTGCAAAGACGGAGTGATGAAGCTTAAGCTGGAGTCCATGGGAGAAATTCGAATGGTAGCACTGGTCGTATCTGGCATCACGGGTGTGGTGGGCATTGAAGCGGGCTATGATTTTCGTGGAAGAAGGTACAGTGGAAAGCCTTTCGACTCATGCATAGAAACATCCAATTGTCAATTTGTAAAAAGGTAGGAACAGAAAATCCATTTTTAACTCTTCCTCTCTAGTGTCAGGTACTTGTCTCGGAACTAATAACACAACTTGCAGGATAGACACAAAAACCTACCATGTCCCAGAATACACCTTGCTATTTCATCTCTCTGTGGCTTTGTATAGACTGCTCATTCTACCTGGAATATTCTTGGCTCTTTAGTTCTCTAAAATACTGTGGAGACAGCTGTTTCAGAGAAGCTTTCTCTAGTTGTTCTAACAAGATGTAATTGTTCCTCTCCCTGGGTTACCTCTGTATTTTGTTAACACTAAATTACTTACTCCTGTTAATTCACTATAAGGTAATATTCTTGCCTCTGGAAGTAACTTTTCAATTCAGAAGGCCATGTATAAAAGCAAATTGGTTTTATGCTTTAGTTGATAAATCTATGAAGAAACATTCTATGCTACTGTGCTCCTTGGAAAGTGTACTTTTTCTTTGAGAATGTATGTATACGTAACTCTTTGCACATATACATTTCTATGCCGAATGTATGTATATATTATACATATGCAATATGCAAGTAAGGCCCACAGAAATATACAACCTATTTATAAATAGAATGATCCTTTGGCCCCTCAAACTTAGACCCACTTAATTAGAGTATGATTCATACCTTAACATAATGACTTACGGTTTCAAGTTTAGTCTTAGTTCTCTGTTTCTCTTAACCCTATGGTGAAGGCCCCACACGTATACTTACACCCTGAAACTGTGAGAGAGACAGAAAATTGTTCCAGTCTTGAAAATAAAGGAACAAAAAATTAATAGCAAACCAATTCAAAAAGCTATCATGTATTTCTCAGCACCCAGAACAGTGCTAAACAAAGTAAGCACTAAATGAATATCTTACGAGTAACTGAATAAGAAACAGATACTTGCAATTTTGGGTCTCTTCATTAAGACAAGCCAATGAAAGAGTTTTTTTTTTTTTAATTTTTAAAATTTTTTTAAAATTTTAATTGTTGTTCTTGTAACAATGAAAGAGTTTTAATAGGGAAAATGGCTTTAATAGGGAAAAACTAGTTCAAAAATAAGACTTGATCTAAATGGTAAAAAGAATTCTATGTAGATGATAAAAACTAAAAGGCAAAAAAGTCAAACCTTATAGCTAGGCTTCACATTTTGTGGTCTTTTCAACCCTTGCGGCAATGATGTACACTGCGGCGGGTGTAGTATCCTCTCTACCTAGCCCAACTAGCTTATCCTGCTGCTGAAGTCAGGAATCAGTTAACATCTGGTGAATCCCAATGAAGACGAGAGATAAGTGGATGTCCAATAACCTCTGCATTACCAATAGTCTTGCCAAACTCTGTACAACCTTCTTTAATTGCTGTGCTTTTTATCATTCCTGGGCTTGTCCTACACATCAAAAATAAGGCGGATTTTTGGTGGTGGTCGGTGATAACACCCATGGAAGAAGGTGAACGCAGGAGGAAAGGTCAATGAACATTTACTGAGCACCTACTTTTTTCAGGCCCTATGTAGCCTTCTGGAAAACAACAATAACAAAATCACTCCACTGAACGCTCTGTATCTGGATACTTAATATTTACTATTGGGAAGAATAATAGGACTTGGTATTACACATAGTCCTTATTCATAACTTAGTATCGGAAAGAATATCTATAACCACAGAAGAATATAAGTCCCTTTGGGCTCTCTCACATGCACATAGTTATAAAATTCTAAGTTTGTGTTGACATAGACAAAAAATTTCATTAGAAACTCCCAGCAAATTCCATCTAATCTATAAGACAGCTTCCCTAGGGGATATCATGCATGTTTTAACAAACCTGTCTCTTTGGGTTGCTCCTGGGTGAGAAACTACCTGACAATTCTGAAAGACAGATGGATTCCCTTCTGTTAACACATACCTACCCAAACATTCATTAGAGAAAACAATTTGGCAATATAAGCAAGTGAAAATTTCTAACAGTAGTATACTACTGAGGAGTAACTTGATTGAAATCTTCTTAAAGCAATAAAAACAAATCAGATTGTTTGTAAGTCTTGGCGGCTTCAGCACAGTTTGGATCGGAGGTGAGAGCACTGACTAAACCACCTGGCAAAGCTCCTCCTGGTCTCCCTATTCCCTGCTCTCCAGGGCTGTAATTTTCATTGGTACAAAATAAGCACCTGCGAAGGACCAAACAAGTGTTCACAAGGCAGTTGGTACAGGGCTCTTCAGGCGTTTTATAGATTTATATGCAAAAATTAGGTTCAGATACCATAACTTAATTAAAAGATTTTTTTAAATACAAGAAAAATGTTTTACCTTGTATTTTCCTTATCTCTATGACAACTAAATAGTTGGGAACAATGCTATCTCGTACTCATTAAGAACATGGCCTCACAACCTGGCATTCCATGAATATTAAATGCAAATGTGTGAATTATCTAGTTTCAACGAGGCTCCTGCTTTCCTGGCTTTCAGTTCTGAGCAAACATTGTTTTGTATAGAGAACATGAATTAAGATTTGTTTCTTAAGAAGTAGATGAAAGTTAAAGAAAGGACGGGCTGCTGACAGCTTGAATAACACACCATGATGTATAACTTGGAGGTTGCATCCTCACCTTTATCTTCAATCATTCTATCCAACGTAATTGTGCTTCTCCTATGAGTCAGTCACTGGGAGGACAAAAATCTCTGCCCTTACTAATGAGCTACCTCTGGTGATGGCGACTCACACAAACAGAAGATTTGAAACATGCCCAGACATCTGGGATATAGGGAGGAGATGGGATCGAATCTACTGGTGGGGAAGGAGGGAAAAGGAATTCTTCTAGGAAGATATATAATTAGCCATGTTAGACGCTGGGTACACAAGGATAAATGAAATCAAATCTCTGCCCCCAAGAGACTCACTGTGAGGTATTTTGGCAAGAAATGTGGTAATGCCATACTCTGGCCCATAAATGCACATTTTCCCACATAGTTTATTCATAGCAAGTACATGCTCATTGTTGTGTAAGGTATAAGTTGGAAAGCAGAGTTAGAAAAAGTTAGATCTGATGTAAAATCATTAACGCATTGTCTTACTCTTTCAATTTCCACTTAAAGGTGAAAAGCAAGACTTCGTCAATAGGCTAAAAACTCGGGCTGTGTGCTTTATTGCTGTTTCTAATGATCCTATTTATGCAAAGGTTATAAGAAGACTAATATTGGAAGATTACATAATTAAATTATGATGAGTTTAGCTAGTTCCCTGTGGCTCACCTACATTTTATATTGCTATTGAAGCAACTGAAGTGAGTGATATAAAAATGTATCACCCAGTCATAATTTAAAATGATGCTTGCAATTGTGGAAGGCCCGAGAACACTCTTTCATTCACTTAAGGACTGTCAATATTTCCTTGAGTTCGCTTTTGGCCATGACAAGTAAGAAAACACATCTTCATATTCACTGTGCAGACAGCTAGAGTCTCACACGGAAGGGGCAGGGGTGGGGAGCCATGGGCTGCTGGACCGCTTTCTAGCTGTGTGGACCGCTTTCTAGCTGTGTGGCCAGGCCATGTTCTCTGCTTTCTCCTCCGTGCTGCTAAGAGAGGTAAATGAAATAGTGGGCACAAAGTGCTTTGCGCACAGTGACAGTAAGCAAATGGGAAACTTAGTTACTATTTGTTAAATGAATTAAAAAAATCTTACCTTCTACCCTTATCCTTTCTTTGTCCTATTCAAATCCCTGCTCAGTCTTTCCAGACAATCTCAAATAATATCTCCTTTCTCACTCTAAAAAATTATACAGGGCTGTCTTGAACAACTTAACACTTAATTATACATTGCTTCTGAATCTAAACGTTATTTTCCTCAATGAGGCCATAAGTTTTTAAAAAACAGGACAGGTCTTACACAGAAGTGCTGTCAAAATATTTAACAACTAGCTGTCCTGGGCACTAACTCTTTATTTCATCTTTAGGTAAGCGATTAACTCTTTAGTTGTTTGATCTTGAAGATGTGGAAAAGACCTGAGAATTGAACTGGAGTTGGGGGTGGTCTAAACCAGCACAGAGGGCTGAGGGTAGGAGCGCTTTACCAACAAGAGTGTAAATACAGTGGTCCCCTAACCCACAGTTTTACTTTCTGTGGTCTAAATTATCCTCGGTTTCAATTACCCGCTGTCAACTGCAGTCTGAAACTATTAAATGGAAAATTCCAGAAATAAACAATTCACAGGTTTGAAATGATATGTCATTCTGAGTAGTGATGAAATCTCAGGCTGTCCTGCTCCACTGCACTCTGTTTCACCCAGGACATGCATCACCCATTTGTCCAACATACCCGTGCCGTGCATGGTACTCGCCTGTTAGCCACCGAGTAGCTGTCTCCGTCATCAGATTGCCTGTCACGATACGCAGGGCTGTGTTCACATAGCCCTTATTTTACTTAATAATGGTCCCCAGTGCAAGAACAGTGATGCTGGCAATTCAGATATGTCAAAGAGAAGCCACGAAGTGTATGTATGTATAGGAAAAAACATAGTATGCGCCCTGGGATAATGACACCTTTTAATGGTTGCATGACATGTGAGCTTATCCATCACCCTTCCACTATATTTAGTTGCTTCTTGCTCTGAGCTGAAGAGCTGTCTAATTTGAAGAGGAAGGAATCGGTGCCCCAGGGAGTGTTTCCTACAAGGTTGCTGCAGCCTTGTCTAACCCAAGCATGTCTTCTGAGTAAGCCAGAGGTTCCTCACGGACCCGGCTGGGCTGGGAACCCTTGCCCATGCCTGGCTGCATGTTTTCTGAACAGATTTGCTGCACCAGAAGCCAAAGACAAGAGGATATAGATTTTGATTCCAGTTATTGCCATTACGGAGAGTTCTTTGAAAAGAAGCTAGACACCTGAGTATTTACGCCTGAGACACCTAATAATGAGAAGTGCGCTTGTTATTAGGTAGGCAGGTTGACAGCACTAAGAGATGAGCTTCAGGAGTAAAAAAAAGAGAATGTTTCTGATTGCAGTTGAATGTCAGAAAATTGCAAACAGTATAAACACACTTCCTGTGGAAAGTAAATAATAGTCTTGTCCCTTCCTCTTCTATGCTGCGAAACTGGAAAAACAATCCAAAACACAGCTAATTAAATTTGGAGTCAGGAGTTTTAGTGAGAACTGTTACCAAGCGCATCCAGGAAAATCTTATCCAGGAAGTATTTTACATTCTCAACAGAAAAAAAAGGTGATTATTGCCCAAGGCTAAAGAACGGAAGAACAGATAAATTATATAAACTGTGAATCACACAGACACCAAAGTTAAGGTCTAACGTTTCTATGGAACATTAATATTTGGCTAAAAGTATTTTATCCTAGTCTATCTCATTTTTAGTACAATATACACCAGGGGTCCCCAACATCCAGGCCGCGGGCCTATTCTGGTCCCGGCCTGTTAGGAAACGCTGCACAGCAGGAGGTGAGCTCGAATGTAATGCAGCTCAGTCACCCCGAAACCATCCCCCCACCCCCATCCGTGGAAAAACTATTCCATGAAACTGGTTCCTGGTGCCAGAAATGTTGGCGACCATACAGTTGGCGAGCACATCTGCTCAAAATATCCCCCATTTGTCTGATACCACTTTTTTAGCATCATAAATTTCATGACATCAAAATTCAAATAAATTTGAGGCACTGGTGAGTCATTAACCTTTTTGAGCAGGTTTCATCAGAAGCACAAAAGGAGAAAAAAATTGATGACAATGGTATGGTTTAGCTCTAAGGTACTATGATTTTGAACCAGTGGACACAAACTTTCAGGTTTTATTGAATTGGCTCCAAATCTGTGCTACATTATACAAAATAAGACCAGTTGACCATGGTTTAGCTTAAAACCCAACTGCCATCACTCAGCAGCAGGTTTTGGTGAAAGTGATAGGTTAGGTTTTCTGTTGATTATACCACTGGGCAGATGGCATCAGGCTGGTAACTTTTGCAATAGTGCCAGCGTAAAGATAAGCAGAGGGTTGAACAATTACCTGGTTATTTTTTCTGACTGCAGAGAGCTTTCTTCTCTGTCTTGAAGGCTTTCCCTCTCTCTTTTCTCTTGGCAAACTCCTACTCATCATGGAAGTCAATTAAGAACATGCACCCTTATGTGCTTGGCCTTTTCTCCATGAAGCCACATACTCACTCTGCTGGACATTTCTGTATGTTAGGTGCTGTGCTTATCACAAGCTGAAGCCGGCTGCAGGATGCTGTGCCAGCATCCACCACCACCACCAGCCCTTCCTAACACCCAGCTGCCAGATTTTGTTTAGGAACTCCTAAGGTCATGGCGGGGGGTGGATGCTGCCTCCACTCTGTTCCAGCTTCAGAATGTGGCTGGTGATTCAGTTGTATGAGCATGGGTAAGCCAGCCCATTCAAAGTACATTCTAGAGACCTTTCTCAGGATCTCTTTCTAGCTGGATACGACTAAGAAGACAAGTAGCCTAGGAGCCATTGGCAATCATCCGGGCACCATGAGGGCAGTTAGTCTGAGGATACAGCTAACACCAAGGGAGGCATTGCGAAAAAAATAACACAAAATAAAACAAAGTAAACAACAATAACCCCTGCCCCCATCAAAACAAGACACCAGATTTCTTGACCACTTTGTGAACCACAGGATCGGACCTCTTATCACCAGCTTTACTGCTGTACTTTTAGGTTAAAATCACCAATACATTCCTTTTATTGAGCAAGTCGGGTTGAGGCATGTTTTCTGTTCCTTGCAGAGGAAAGCAACCTTACCTGCCCCTGCTCTGGCACAGCAGGACCCGGGCAGTGTTACAAGGGTGGGCTCATGTGTCCACTTCTCCTGGATTATCAACTCCTTGATTTGTAGGGCTATGATTTTTCATTCTTGTCATCTTAACACCTAACAGAGTTTCTGGCGCTAATCTATGCTTAATAAATGAATAATAATAGACAAATAAACAAACTAATATAAAATAAAACAAGCTAACCTGAATTATTCAGACTAAAAACATCTCTCCCAAGTGTTTGGCATATTTTATTATTTGACTTGACTCTTCTTACAGAGTTGGATATCTACAGGGTACCCATAACTATTTCCTATTCTAATGCAAGTCCCTAAAAATGTTTTTTCTTTTTCCTCTTAATTATATACATAACACATACTCATTGTAAAAGTTTCAAAGATACATAAAACATAAAAAACAAAGTAAAAAAAAGTCAATTACCATCACCCAAGGCATACACTATTACAAATTTTTAATGCAGAGGTTCAAGAATAAGTTTTATTTTGTTCTTTTTTTAATCTTCCTGTACCATCCTCATACCACCTCTGCTAGGCAAAATAAATGTAGCATGCATCTTAGTCATCATGGAGTCATCAGTTTAACTGCTGTGTTTTCAGATTGGGGGAACACCAATGTAGACACACTATGTGCGAAGTATTTACTGTGGCAGATGCTTTCACACGGATGATGGACTAGCTATTTACTGGAATAAATATTATCTCATTTACATCTTCCCAGCAGCCTTGAGACAGGAATTACTAAAGTAGTTTTATAGATAAAGAAAGCACAGTTGTAAGATTTGGTGGTAGAGAATACTTTCCAAAATGCATTCTGCCTTTTTGGCTACAACACTACTTTATGAAGATAAGAATAACAAAAACAAAAGCAAAAGCCAAAAAAAAAATCACTCTGTTAATCGCATAACATCTTTCAGTGCACTTTAAATAAATAAATAAATAAATAAATAAATAAATAAATAAAAAATAACCAAAAACTCCCCCCAAACTGAAGATTCTTAATAATTATAGAGATTTTGCTGCCTGGAACTTGTGGCTGTTAGTTCTTAGGTGGGTCTTTGTTTCCGATACAACAGAAAAGGAAGCATTGGGACAATGAGGCCCTGGACAGCGGAGGGGCTGTAATAATGACAGAAGGCCACACAAAGCCACCGATTGCCGTCTCTACTTTTCATACCAGACTGTAAGGCAGAGTTCCGCTGGGATCCTGCAGGCAGCCTTCCATTAGTCCTCAGCACTGAGGGTTACAAGTGCAATTTAAAACTAGAGATAATAGAAGGGCACCTGAAATTAGTAATAGTCGCTCTGAGCAAATATACTTTCTAATGGCATAAAAGGCAAGTGGCAGAGAGTTTTTTTCTAAAGACTTTATTTATTTATTTTTAGAGAGAGGGAAAGGGAGGGAGAGAAACATGGATCAGCCGCCTGCTGCATCAGGCCCTGGCCTGCGACCCAGGCATGTGCCCTGACAGTGAATGGAACCACCGATCCTTCGGTCTGTGGGATGATGCCCAGCCCACTGAGCCACACCAGTCAGGACAAAGGCAGAGAGTTTTAATCCAGCTGACCTTAAGATCACCAACATTAGTTTATGCCTCTGAACTGGAAGAAAGGCCAATTCTAGTCTTGATGAATCTGGCTGCTATCAATTCCAAAATGGTACTTAAAGAGCTTTTAATCTGAGATCTTGGTAGCTTTGAGTATATTTTGTTCCAATAATTTCTTTTGGCTTAATGTGGAAAGGTCAAAAGCAAAAACAAACAAAACTCTACAAAGCCAACCCACTGAAATTTTAGCCTCACTACTCTAAAATACAATTAAACATTCTTCAAAGCAGGGTAGACCTGTCTCTAACATTTTGGGGGCTCAGGGAAAAAACACAAGTGGAGCCCCCAGACCTGGGCCAGCCTCTCCTCTCTGCCATAGTTCCTTCCTGCACCACAAAAGGCCTTTCATGCAGCTGTGTGGACATCCCAACTCACTAGTCCAAACATGTGATCAAACCCCATGCAAATAGCAGCCTCTTGACTTCCTCTACATACCTGGGGGTAGGCACACCATACAGCTGCTGGAAAGAGGCTCAGAACTGTTTGGGGAAGAAACTCTGGGGTGTGCCAACTCAAATGTGGTCCAGAGAGCAAGATCCAAACGCGTGCATCTGCTGAGCCCACAGAGCCAGAGGTGCCAAGGAAAGTTGCCCAGGTGTAAGGGCAGCACTGATTCAAGGTAACTTTTGGACTTTGTCCTGGATTTGGTAGACTTAGACCTTTTAAAACTTTTCATACTTGATTTTACACTTTGGTGAGAATTACAGAGAAGGCTCAGAAAAATGTGATATTGATTGGCATAGAGCAAGAATGAGAGCAAAGGAAATCCCTAACTTCATTTTCTTATACCCTCTAAACTCTGATTGAGGTTAAATATGTGGGGAGAAGACTCAAAGTAGGTATAGGGCCAAGAACCTCTAATGGTATTACATAGAGCTTGGCAATCCTGTAGGGTGATTCCACCATGATGGTTATGCTGTGGATTCTGGAATCAGACAGGTATACATTCAAATCCTAGAGCTGCCATATGCCAATTTAAATTAGCAGTATTTAAACAAACATTCTCTGATCTCATTTTCTCATTTGATAATAGGAAGCAAAACAGAACCTATTTGGTAGGGTTGTGATGAGCATTAAATGAGAAAATGCATGTAAACACATTCAGTGCATTGCCCAGAATGTAATAAATGATATTTACTATATAATCATGTATTTTAATGCAATGTCAGGGCTGGAGTTATGGCCAAATCATTGTTTAGCAAGTAACTTAGAAGGCAATGATATATTATTTGGCATCAGTTTATTTTCATGTTCTCCATTCGAAATCCAGCTTATTCTTTGAAAAATTATGTAAAGACTCTGTATGCCATTCTAAGAATTAGTTGGAAGTGAGCTGAAAGTTAATAATTAGGTATTTACTAGGTCTCCAAAATAAAACACCAAACTAACTGTAGGAAGTATATCTTGCTAACGAGGAAAATTTGTATAATCTTCCTATTCATGTACTGTGCATATTTCTTTCAAAACTAACATCAGAATGAGTTAATATATTTTACAAAATTCAACTGAGAACAATAATAACTACCTTTTCTTGGCTCCCCTTTGTGCCAAACAGTGCAGTATTTGCTACACCTACGGCATGCATCTGGTGTAATCTTCCTAACTTCCCCCTCCCTAGTTTACACATAAGACCACAGGGGATACAAAATCCCTGCCTTTTCCACTGAACACCACTGAGCCAGGTCTCTGAACAAATCTTCCCCCACCCCCCCCAACCCCGCCCCCGCTCTGACCACCTCCCAACCTCTGCCAAAGAAAATCACAGGTGTCAAGGAGGCACGTGTTCATGCTTCTTTGGCTTTTAATCCTTTTTGAGAGACATGTTTTTCTGTATGTGCTGTCTGCGAAGGTGCTTGTCACCATTCCTATTTGTCTTGCTGTAAATTTAATTGAGAAAGCTCATGCTAAATTTTCTTTTGTTGCTATAGCATTATTTTTGGAGGGTGGAAGAGATGGGAAAACCACCGCCAAATGAGAAGAAACTCAGTTTATTGAAATTGGTACATTGACTTAATTCTCCATAAAACCACTCTGGCACAAAAACTAAATACTGCTGTGAAATAAACCACAGGCTCTGGCATCTTTTTAAAAAATGTGATACAATAAAATCCAGTGTATAATACATCGCAAAGCTACTTTACAACTCTATTGTTCTTGGCATTAAGATACACTAACACTTTTAGGAACCTTCAGCTGTGTGTCCTGAGCTTTACGAAGCCCCATGGGCTAGCAGGAGCATCAGACCTGCTATACCTGCAATGTTGTGCTGATTTCCTACCTCTGTCATCATTGCTACAACCCAGAGGCTCTGAGCTGAACATAAGACAAAAAGACATTTTATAGACCCCTGGTGGGGCAGTGGTTGTAGAATAGAAGCCAAGTCTCAGGTTACACACCCCTAATGCCAACCACAATATATTACTCCCCTGCTCTTGAAGCAGAACTTACTTAGGGAAATGGAAAAATATGGAAAAGCTATTTATGGACAAAAGAAGTATGACTGAAAAATGTGTTCCTGGAAAAAGATGTATTCCATATTCCCAATTTGCCAAGTTTTGGAGCAATCAGAAAGTACACCAGGAAAGGAGAAATAACTTTATTGGAAGTATAAGTGGTACTGATGGCCAAAATATTTATCTGGAGAAAGCAAAGAGCAAGGTAAAATCCCTGGTGAAAAAAAAAATCATGCATTTTTTCCCAAAAAGATGCTAAAACAAGTGGCTTTTCTTGCAGATAAAGAGAATGTTCTTGTCAGATCTACAGCTCCTACAGCTACAGAGAAAGTGCAGTTGTGTATAAGGTAAACGTTTTGGGCAGACAGTTAATGGGTTCGAAAGACAGGAGCTCCTTGCCAGTGAAATAAAGCAAATGTCAACAAGCCAGACACACTCGAAACATTCAGAAAAATGTCTTGCTATTCCTCTCTATATTTAATATGCCATATGACACCACAGTTAAATCTGCTACTGCAAAAAAAAGTACACCAAGCTGTTGGTTTCCATGAGATTTGGACAGAGGAGGAACAACGCAGCAGAAAGGAACCGGGGAAGGCATAGCTTTTACTTTTCCTTCTGAGGAGGAAATGACTCCCTACAGCTAGCTGACCGGGAGTTAGCGCTCACCCTGCCCGGAGCCAAGACCTGGAGCACACCCAGATGGAGACCAACATGCAGCCTCCGGTAATTATTAATGGGAACGAGAAACTAGAACAAACAGCCACAAGTTACACAAATGCAACGATCATGCCTTCTGCATTTGTCTGTCCTGTGGGTGCTTTGTATATCTCTTTCTATCACGATCCAGTCTTTTCTTTCACTCTCTCCTCCACACCATCAACAGGCATGCAAATCTCCTCGGATTCTGATCCCACCCCAGCAAAAGGCAAGGACTACCACCATACTGAGTTTCACAATAAAATCTCACAATGCCAATTATTCACAGCCCCTCAGTTCTGTTCACACAAAAGATTGCAATTTGAATCTTGCCTTCCACAGGTTCAGCTCCGTTGGAGCTGGTTACCAGGCAAACTGTCTGTTTTAAGATTTCCCGAATGCTGGGGAGGGGACCCTACGGGGTACGGATGGACAAACTACCTTGTACATACCTCCTTTTGGCAGCTAAGAAAAACAATTTCGTGACAAAGCTCACCGAACACATGAAACCAACAGAATGAAACCTGAGAAACTTTAGCAACCAAAGAGAGCAGCCTTCCAAGGATCAGAGTGAATAATTGATTCGTCAGGTTTTGTTTCATCTTTTAAGCTATTTTGCTCATTAAAGGGAATTGTGGAATTTGTCAGCAGCCCAAACACTAACACACACTTCTGACAGCAAGTGCATATTCAGAACTACAGATTCATTCGCCAAGCTTATTCAACAACAGCGATTAGCTGCAAAGCCAGGGAACTTACCAGGCGCAAAATTATTGGAACAAAGCAGGGAGGAGGCAGGAGGCACTAAAGGCAGCTTCTCCGTCTCCTTGGTACCAGGTTCTCCTGTCTGCCGTCCGGTTCACACTTGCCTTTATAACTAAGACTCCGACAGAACTCAACTAGCGAAACCTGATGAATTATAAAACAGCCCCTCCTAGACTCTCATATTTTACATCACAGGGGGTGACCATGTAGCATCCTCACTCCCTGGGTACATATATTTCCTTGTAACTCAACCTGATAAATATATCAGCCTTAGAAGCAGATAGAGTAATTGGTGTTTGGGATGTACCAGCATTAACCAATAAGATGCTTTCCCACCACAGTACTGTGCCTCCATTCCCTTCTGGTGTTCCCCCACACCTTGTTAAGGTGGATCCACCCAACCCAGTGGGAGGGGGGCAGGCAGATTTGGCAAAATGTGAAGGAAAGCCCCTGCATCTCAAACATACACACAGGGACATGTAGTACTCAGGGTTAATTCTCACAATAGTTCTGTAAAGATCAGCCCTCATATTTACATACAATGTCACAATGTACCAAACACTTTCTTCCTGAGCCTCTTGGCAACCAGACGAGGTATCAGTACCACTGCTACAGTATTTATGAGCCTCTAGAGCTCAGAGAAGGTAAGTGAGTTTGTCCAGTGTTTGCAGAAATTGAGGGATGCAAGGAGCCTTAGAGATTGGGTTGTTCAATCTGCTCACTGTGCAGATGAGGAATCTGTAGCAAGAGAGATAAAGTAACTTGCTCAGGTCACCTAGTTTCCAAGTTTGGTCTTCTCGTGTCAACAACAGTGTCCTTCTATCCTACCATGCCACCTCTAGGGCATAGAAGCCCTGAAAACGGGGGTGGGGGCCATGCAGGAATCAGAAATGTTATCATTAATTGACAAAAAAATCATTAACAGGCAGGCTGCAGGGAGGAAGAGCAGTCCTGGAGCTCTCTGCTTCCTCGGTCAAGGTCAGAATCACCTGTTTAGTGTCACTGGATATCAACATTAGAAAACCTGTTTTCAGTAATAAGAGCTACTATCAAGCACTTCTTACGTGCCTGGGAGTATGCTAGGTGCCTAGACTCATTTAACCTTCAAAATATCCCTATGAGGTAGGTAGTATCATGACAAGAAACAGATGGAAACAGATTCAGGGGTTAAAAAAAAAAAAATCCAAGCAGGATCGCAGCTGCTAAGTGGCAGGGCTGCGACGGAGTCCAAACAACCTGGTGCCACAGCCCACACTCAGACACGTCATCCTGTCCCAAGCCATGTTTCACATCAACTCAGAGGCAGATGAGCAAAGCGACGAGCAGATTGATTTACTACGGCCTTTAGTAGGAAGAGTAAAAAGATCAGAGATTTTGAACCCCGCCCCCGACTTGTGTGTAAGCCCTGGTTCTGTGGCTCCCCACTCTGCCCCGCTGCGCTTTCTCTCAGCATTTGCTCCTCACTGGTCAGGGTTCTGCTCCTGCTCCTCACAGGAGAGCTGCCTGCCGTCCTGCAAAGAACAGCGTCTCCCTTCCTCCGCTACACTTTACTCTCTAATTGGACTGTTTTTATTTATAGTACTTAGTACTTGCCTGTCCTTAAATGTATATTACATTTATTTATTTATGTCATTAACTTTTGCTTCCCCCCACGAGAATATAAGAACCATGAGGCCAGGGGTCTTGTCTGTTTTGTCCATGGTGCCAGAGCAGGGTCTGCCACATAGCGGTTACTTAAACATTCATTCAGTGAACGTGGCCAAAGGCCCATCTTGACTACTTCTTTGTTATATATCTTTTCTGGTTTTTTAATTTATTAATTTTAGGTAGAGAAAAGGTTGGGGGATGGGGGAGAGAGAGATTGATTTGCTGTTCCACCTATTTATGCATTCATTCGTTGGTTGCTTATATGTGCCCTGACTGGGGATCAAACCCACAACCTTGGCATATTGGGATGACACTCTAAGCAACTAAGTTACCCAGCCAGGGCTAGTTATATATCTTAGGATAAATTGTTTAATGTTGTTAAATCATAAATTCCTCAATTATAAATTTTAGCAACCCCTAGTCTAGCAGTGAGGGCCTCCCCATGACAACATGCCTCTCACTGAGGATCTCCTTCATCCCTCCCCAGAAGAGAAGAGGAAACACAAGAAGCAGCACCTGGCGCAGAGCCCCAGTTCCTGCTTCATGCATGTGAAATGCCCAGGATGCTGGAAAGCCACCACCGTGGTTAGCCGTGCACAGGTGGTAGCTTTGGGCACTGGTAGCTCCACTGTCCTGCCAGCCCATAGGAGGAGAAGCGAGGCTCCCAGAGGATGCTCTTTCAGAAGGAGGCAGCACTAAACATACCCTGAATCAAGATGAGTGGGGAACCATCCTAATAATCACATTTTGGGTACAAGAAAAAAAACAACCCTTACATTATACTCTGGTACTTTGCAATGTATTCAGCTTCTCCTTTGAGTGACTTTGCTACAGCATTTCCAGCAATTCCATGAGAGTGGTCAGTGGTGTGGGTTACCCTGTCTCCCCCTCTCCCTCCCTTCAATCCTGTTGAAGTCCTAACCCCCCATTACCTCAGAGTGAGGCCTTATTTGGAAACAGGATTGTGGCAGATGCATTGTCAAGTTAAGAAGAGATCATACTGAAATAGAGTGAGTCCCTAATCCAGTATGACTGGTGTCCTCATACAAGGCAGAAATTGGAACATAGACATGCACAGAGGGAGAAGGCTGTGAGAACACTGGAGTGATGCTGACACAGCCACGGACCTGCCAGAAGCCAGGAGCCAGGCTGGGAACAGACGATTCCCTACCTTCAGAGGGACCGTGGCCCCACCGACACTTCGGTTTCAGACTTCTGGGCTCCAGAACTAGGAGACAGTACTTCCTGTTGTTCTAAGCCACCTTGTTTGTGATCCTTTGTAACAGCAACCCGGGATATTAGTACGGTCAGATATTATCCTCGTCTGACACATGAGGAAATTGTAGCCCAGAAAAGTTGAGTAAGTCGCTCCAGGTTTCCTGGCTAGGAATTCGTAGGGCCCAGATCTACGAGACTTGAAGGCCCACCTATAGCAGCAGCCTTGTTCCTGGAGGCTGGCCCCTGACCTCGCTGGTTCAGGGCAGGATCAGAAACGTAGGAGGCAGCAACTTTTCATCAAGTTAAAATGACTTTCTTTTTTTTTTTTTTTTAAATAAGATTATATCTTTTCTACTCTTTTTTTCTCCCTATTGTTTTTGCTGTTAGGTTGTCTTTTTATTTCTGAAATGATGATGGGAATAGACAGATTTTGTCTTGTTTTTTTAATAACCTTTATTTTTTTGGCAAGATAAAAAGTTGGCTGTTCTATTGACCTATAACATTTATTTTGAAATATTTCTGGTCTATGAAATGTAAAAGTTTGTTCTAATGCCGTCTAAATGCTGTCCACTTTAAAAAAAAAAAAACCCTTTTAACATGGAGCCACATTTGGTAGTGGGGAAAGGAATGTTTTTCTCTTAATTAGCTGCAAAGGCCCCTCCCTGCTCATATATAAAATGTCCATGCTAATGGTCACAATCTCTCATTCCACAAATTTGTATAAGTCAATTTAACAGTATTTATTCGTAACTGAATTCAACAAAATTCAGACGTTTTCTTTTCAAAATTCAGTCCTGTCCAGCTTCTTCTTCCCTCTTTGTTAATGAAGGTTTTCTGCTCCAGTAACATTCTTGGCTTGCTTTTGACCTGATCCATTTCCTTTCAGGCTCAGGGCCTGTGGGTTCGTGCAAATGTCTGAGCGTTAAATGCAGTCACCTCTGTGAAGTACCTAGAGCGTTGCAGAGGTCCTCGGTAAATGCTAGTTCCCTTCAAAGAAAAGGGTGAAGCTTTCTGTACGCAGGAGGGAAACAGCTTTAGGACCAAAGGAGATTTAGAGCAACTGGATGACCGGCAAGATGAGCCAGCCTGGGGAGCGTTCGTGAACTTTTTCCTTTTGCTAAGCATTCAGTGATCCACAAGACAGTTTATGGAAATTGTGGTAGTCTATTTTTTATAAATTCATGTTCATGAATATGTATGGGTTTATATATGTGTATACATATAAACATATAGGTAGATATTGATAAATTGTATGTATCATTAATATTAATTTTTTTAGTGAGAGTATGTGCACCCTCTTCAGTTTCTGAGAAACCCAGAAGGAAAAAGCCTTCATTTATGAGTTTGCTTTCTTTGTTTTACTATTATCAGGTCCCTTATAATCTAATATATTCCCACCAATTTGTCCTATTCTGGGAAAACTTAGTAAAAGCAAACCTCAACCCATCTATTTGCAAAAGTTATCTCAATCTCCAAATTAATGAAAGAGGAATTTCTTTCTTCCATGAGTATTACTGGAGGGCGCCTTCTGTCCCAGGCTCTGTATTATTTTGTTGGATGCCAGAAGAACAATGCAATCAAGGGTAAATTTTCTGTTCCCTAAAGGGTGATCAGTCCAGGGAGAAACAAGCAGAGAATAGCTAACTATACAAATATCTGGCATATTTTATAAGAACTTTCATTAAGGTGCTATTGATACCCAGGGGGGGAGCATCAAACCTAGTCCTGAGGAGGTAAGATCAAGAAGGCTTCCAGGAAGAGGTGATATCTAAGCCAAGTCTTGATGGATGACTAGGAGATATCCAATCAGGGTGAGAAGCACGTGATGTGCAAAGGTTTGGGAGGCAAGGAATTGATCGTGAATCTCTGGGGGAATGGAATTTTATCTAGCAAGTAATAACCTAAGTACATATGATAGAAAAAGACTAATCAGAGTTATTAATGATACCAGAAAATAATTAGTCTTTTTTCATGAACTTCTTCAAAACATAGAGGCTGAAGTACACAATGTCACGCTTGTAGTGAGACAGTCCTGATTCATCCAAGCTGACCTTTGCAAGTTGCTTAACTTCTCTGAATTGAACCTTGATTCCTCATCTGTAAAATAGGGATAATCGTACTATTTCATACAGCAGTGGTGTTATTATGAAATTAAAAGTGTAAAATATCTTGCCCCTTGCCTGTCACAAAATAGATACCGGAGTAAATGCTAATTCATGTCCTAAAACTTGAGTCATTGTTTGAATGAGAACCTACGTCACTCATATCAATTTTTGTTTCCCATTGGGGTACTTTCACTTGTTTTCCTCCCAGACCACTTGTTTCAAAACTTTGATTGCTAACTTCATAATTTTTAAAAATTTTGAAGCACAACCCCTCATTATCTAAATATTTACATACATATTTATAAATTGCGGGCTGTACAACCATAGTATTATGGCACAGCATGCACATTTTAAAACCTATACCAAAACAAATTTAAAGGCTGAGATGAAAAATTAATATAAAGAGAAGGGCTTCACCTTAAATACCGTTGGGATACATACACCCACTTTGGAGAATACTCAAAGCTCCTGGAGAGAAAAGATCTGGTATGATTTATTCATGGAGCACCTAGCAGCACAGACCAAGTGCTGAAGACATGTCCAGGAATTAAAGAGGCAATGCTGAGATGTTAGAAAGAAAATAAAAACAAAAAATCTGGGTGGCCTACTAATCTCACTACCTATTCAAGCCAGTTTTTATATTTTTAATTTTAATATACATTTTAGTAATAATAAAAGTTTAATAAAGTAGAAATGTTAAGCAATCAAAATGTAATGGCCTCTCTTCCAAATGTACATAGCAGGTAGAGTGTGTGTGTATACATATATATATAATTTTTATTTTTATATATACTTTTAATATATATATTAAAAGGCTAATAGTAACAATAACAATTTGCTAAGCACTTATAAAGGGCAGACACTATGCTGATCACTTTACATGTACTTTCTTATTTGGTTCTTAGAATATTTCAGGTGCCACTGCATCTTTCTAGAAGGTATCAAACATATTTTGGTGTATTTTGGGGGTCCATAAACCATGGCATGCAGACCAAACCTGGCCTACTCTGTGTTTTTGTATACATCATAAGCCAAGAATGGTTTTCATTTTAGTTGGTTAAAAAAAAAAATCGAAGGAAGAATAGTGCTTTATGACATGAGACAATCATAATACTCAAATTTCAGTGCCCATAAATAAAGTTTTATTGGAACTTAGCCATACCCATTCATTTATGTATTATCTGTGGTTGCTTTAACATGACAACCATAGAGCTGATTAGTTAAAATAGAGAGCATATGGCCCATAAAACCTACAATATTTATTATCTGGACTTTTACATGTTTACAATATGCTGATCCCTATGTATGTGAATGGAGTCCTCTGGAATTACCTGGGTTACAGCTTGTGTGGTTGTAAATCATGTCCAGATAACAACACTATATGGAAATGGAGGCTCAAAGGAATTAAGTCACTAGTCATGTAATTAGGAAGTGGCAGAACCAGAGACTTTTAGGACAACATTTTAAGGCTGGAATATGCCCTTGCTCCTGTGTAAGTTCAGGCCCTTTTTCTCTGATGACCTCGTCTGGTTACATGACTTAGGCAGCCACTGCCAATATAACTTCCCGCTGCCTCCACTGTGTTCTCCGGATTTTAACACTGCTATGGCTAAGGACGGTGGAGAGGAGAAGGGGTCAGTGGAACAGAAGCACAATTCATTCCTTCATCACTACCTCCTTGAGTCTCTCTCATCACACTCGGCCCCTCGGTATGAGGGTTTGCCGTCTCTGGCTGAGCTGAAAGTGATGAAAAGGACATGTGATGGAACTCTGGAAACCTCATTACTGGCTCTTTGCCTACAGAAACTCAGCCAGCTTATCTTCTTTCCCAAGGAACAGCAAACTTACACTGGCTCGGCTGGTTCTTTCCAGGTGCGTATAACAAGCTGCTCCGCCCAGCTGAGATCAGAAGTTGATAGGCCAGACTCTGCACATGCTTTTCTATCCTGGAGAATATGTCCCTTTTTTTCCAGTCCTCAGTGTACATGATCCTCCTGGGGTCTCAGCCCCTCCTGGGTTGTAATCTGATGCTATACAATTGTGAGTCACAATTACTTCTCCTTGGACAGTACCCTGGAGGCCCAGATACATTAATACAATTTCTGTGGCTGCCCCATCACAGCCAGAATTTCACTTGTGAGCAAGAACAGTGGCAAGGCATCAACTATGTGAAGTTATAAGAACAGCTCTCATATAAGTTAATTTCATTGAATCCTCACAGCACATGATGATTAATTGTTCCCATATTGTAGATAAAGACACTAAGACTCAAGGGGGAATTAAGCAGCACATACATACTTTGTATGCACCTGGTGAGTGGTAGGTCTTGGCTTTAAATCTAGAGCTCTCTGACTAAATAGGTAAGTATCTATTATTTCAATAAAGAAGCCCTCCATGAAGAAGTCAGTGCGCTTTTTTTTTGCCATAATATTCCTTAAAAAGCAAGCAAGCAATCACTCTTTCTGTTCTCTCCCCCCAAATGATGGCATCATTATTCTTTATAATTGGGACATTGCTCAACATTCTGAAGTTGAATGATGGGCAGGGTTTAAATTTTTTAACAAATCATTTAAGCAACCTGATCCCTCTGCAAATGTATAAAATGGGGACCACTTGTCTACTTTGTAGGATTGTAGGTAAAAGAATGTAAGCATTCCATTTATATGAAATATTCAGAATAGGCAAATCTATATAGGAGAGAGTAGATTTGCTGTTTCCTAAGGTCGTAGAGGGGAATTGGGAGTGACTGCTCATGGGTATGAGTTTTCTTTTTGGGATGATAAAAATGCTCTAACATGGTTTATGGTGATAGTTACACAACTGTGAATATACTAAAAACTATTGAATTGTATACGTTACATGAATGAATAATATGGTATATGAATTTAGTAGACAAAGTGCTTAGTACAATGACTAGTAAATGCTTTAGAAATGTTACTTTTGTCATTATTGTTTTGAGAGAGAGATGGGTTGATTCACTAAATCCATTTCCTAGTCTGGAGCACAAATCTAGATTCCAGCCCAGAAGTTAGGTGCAGCCATATGGCTGAGCTCTGGCCAATGGAATGTGAGCTCTGGCTGCTGAAATGGAATGGGCTTGGCCCATGAAAACACTCCCCACGCAAGCCTCTTGTTCTCTCTTTCTCCCTCCAGCTTGATGCCAATGAATCCTTTCACCTTGGGAGCCATGAGTGGAAGATGGAAGAACCAGAGCATAAAGAGAGTCCCAGAATCTCTGCCCAAAGGAGGGTTAAAGATAAGTATTGGACATCAGAAAAAAGAAAATAAACCTCTATTGTTTTTAAACCATTATTCATATTGAGATTTTATTATAACAAGAGCTAGTATTATTATAACAAATACATTATTGTTACAGTTTTAACTCTTTCAAATTGTCTGAAAGAAACTGATGGGATTAGCTGACCATGAGGGGTCTGGGGTCCTGAGGGCATAGAGGGAAGGTTGTTTGGCAAATACAGCTCTACTTCTAATACTGTCACATAGTCATTGGACAGTCTGGACAGGGTACACGGCTTCTAATCCGCTTTCCCAACCTGGGGAAGCTGAATCCTTGATCTGCCCTCCAGTCCCTTCAGAAAGGGCCGAGTGAACAGCAGGCCACAGGCCATCAGGCCGTGAGCAGCAGGGCGGGGAGAGAGCTCGGGCAGCTCTGCACGTCTCTCCTGCTCTCCTTCACGGAGGACACCTACCCTGTCACCTTCTCCTTTGATAAAAGGGAAAACAATACAAATCAGAGATGTGACCCAATCAGATTGTGTACCATCCTTGCTCAGTGCTTTCTAAAGCAGAATCCATCCTTCTCTAAATGTGGGAGGCAAAGAGAGCTAGCTATTAGCTCTCCTGGTGAATAATGCCAAAATATTTGATTGTTTTTGTCTCTCATTCAGAAGAATCACTGTCAGAAATAAAAGTTCTGAGTCATGCTTTAGAAAAAGTGAACAGAGGATACGCAATCACAACAAAAGGTGGCAGAGCGGAGAGGGAACAATCCCTGGGGCAGGGGTCTCAGGTCTGTGATCCTCTTCCCTCTGTCAGATGTGGCCAATGATGTCTCTGCTGTCCTTCCTCACAGGGGACACTGTGAGGACAAGTGGTTGCATAAAGTTCAAGCGCATTCAGATCTTATACAGAATAGCTAATGATTTTCAAGTATTTGATGTTAAGTCCTTTTATGTAGCTTGTTTAATCTTCTCAACAAGCTTAACAAGCTTATTACATGAATATTATTATTGTTAGCCCCACTTATGAGATGAGGAAAGTGAGCCTGAGAGAGATTAAACACAGCAGCATCCCCATGATCACCCAGGTAGGAAGCAGCAGGGCTGGGACTCTGACCAGCCCCTGATAGACACCAAAATCCTGTATCTCTAACCACCACACTCTTCCTGACTTTGAAGAAATGAAATGTATTACCAAGGTGAATGGCTCTGTTACCGGAGAATCCAGGACACACTAGGCCAAGATGCCTATCCTTGCTCATTGCGTGGGCAGAATGTCCTCCAAGGCTGCCTGCATTCAGGCATATGAAATGCCCAAGAGAATAATGACACAGACAGGAAAAGGGAAGAATACAGGCCATAGTCCTGGGCCCCAGAGACTAGCCTGCCTAAGCATGATTCATAAAGTCATTCACAGACTCAGATCTCATAGATTTCCGTTATCAGATCGTTGCAGGTAGAAATGTGAACTTCCAGATAGAAAGCACGTCTTCCTGCTGAAAATAACTTCCTTCTCCCAGCACAAACTCATAAAGCAAGAAACAAGAATCGGAATTTCTTTCTGCTTTCCTTGGTCCTATTGTTTCCCTCATTTACGCTTAGTATGTTCTATTTTAAACCAGATGGAGCAGTAGCATTGTGACTCTTGTGTCAAAGCCCAGGGGACTTGCATCATAAATAAATAGACAAATGAACAATTCAGTAATTGGTAAATCAGGCGGGAATGAGTTTAACAACTGAGCTGGAAAAATAGCTGAAAATATACTCCCTGATGAAAGATCTGAAGACGACCCAAGTGCTCTTCACTTAACAGGTAACTACACTGACTTCTTGCAGGAAATCAGAGGCTAGAGAGAGAGAGGCAGTGTGGGGGCTGTTACAAAGGGTTCCACAGAAATGGTCAGTGGGCCTCTGGCCACTTTGTATTACCAACATCCTGACACATTATTCCACATTGGCTGTGGAATATTTGTTTACCAGCTATAAAAGCAAGACATTTTTAAGTGCCACTTTTCTTTAAATATATTCTCCTTCCTTTAAGTCTTACATAATTTAACTATCATCCCATGTGAGGCTTAATTGAAAGAAAACCATAAGTTGAGTTCATTTACTGTGAAGGGTTATGGAAGTTATATTTATTCCAGAAAGTCAGCAGCTGTGTGATGGCGTGTCTATTATACGCCTGACCTACTGCCAGGTTCTGGGAATGCGAACATGAATAAGACCCAGCCCCTGTCCTTAAGGAGTTCACAGCTTCGTTGGAGAGAAATGAATTCAAACACTAAGTGAAAGAAGCGTTACAGGTATTAAGGGAGAAGGATGCATGATGTGTTTAGTGATCAGCTCTACTGAGGGAGGAAGTATGTGCGGGGAGGGCAGAGGACAGAGATTTAGGTTCAGTAAAAAAGACCCCTGTATGTCTACCTAGAAGACCCTAGAAGCCGCTGTCTACCAAGGAGATGGGTTAAAATGATGTTCTGGGCAGAAAGAGTAGGCAGAATGGGGGTAGCTATGCTAACTGGCATGAAACAAGTGAAGGTTAGGGGCCTGGCTGGGAAACAGGCTCTGAGGGAGAGAAATGAGAGGCAGGCCTGGGGGTCAGGGGCCAATCCTTCTCTGCCTTATGGGCCACGTGAAGGAGAGTGGACTATATACCCCAAGTGGGGGGAACATCTAAAGGACTTTAAAAAACCTGATCTGATTTGCACTTTAGAAGATCACCGTAGCAACCATGTGGAGGCCGATTGGAGGTGTTAAGTCTGGCAGCAAAGCAAACAGGAGCGATAGGGAGGGAGGGAGGGATAGGCCTGATGTCGGGCGGCCTCAGTGGGGATGTGAAGAAGGGGAAAGAGGGCAGAAAGGGTTAAGAAGGTAGAAATCTGGGCCAGAGGTCATAAAACCTGGTTCTAGTTTCGGTTTTGGTAAAGTCTCTTTACGTGACCTTAGATGAGTCCTCCCCTGTTTCCTGACTTGTCAGGTGAGAGTGTGACATTGTGCAGCAGTATGAGAAGACTTATTCATGAGCAAATCAGTCAGGAAAGGCACTCATTCCTTTCAGTCAGGAAAGGATTCATACTTTTGGGGGTTTTGCCCTGAAAGAGCAAAATGGTAGTACAAAGAACTCAACCAAGGGAAAGACGAGTCTTGGAGACCATAAGTCTTCATTGGCTGATAATGTATTCATCAAAACAAAAAAATGCATTAGCTGATCATGTATTAGGAAAAAATGTGCATCACAATGCACTACAGGAAAGATGGGAATGGAAAAGATCAATTCGTGGTCTCTGCTCTCTGGGAGGGAAATGAAACAGACTGATTAATTAATTCAATAAACTCTGATGAATGCTTTCCGTGCAGAGTATTGTGTCTACCACAGTAAGGAAACAGAGGACTAAGTAAGACACAGTCCCTGATATGAAGGAGCTGTGATCACAGTCACAAATGGAAGAAGTATCATAGCTATTGTAGTTGCAAAGCACCATGGGAGCCCAGAGATAAGAGAATTTATATCAAGTCCATAGTTATTCTTTGTCATAGCACACAGAGGTATGAATGCCCTTTTCTGTGACCCAAGACTGCCAATAGTTCCCTTCATGAAAGCAAAGGAAGCAAAAATTCATTCACTTTAAACAAAAAAGACCTTCCCATAGATGAAGTCATATGTTGGGTGTTCCACATAAGAGCAAGAAGACATGCTCTTTGCCTTCAAATCACTGGTTCATAGCACTTTGTATTGTGGGAGGAGGCAGCAGAAAAGGTTGGGTTCTATTTTTTTCTATCAAGCAATCCAAAGCGCCTTTAGCAATGCTTAATATATAGTACGTACTCAATAAATGTTCAACTAAAGTGAACATGATCAAATGTATTACTTAAGAAAGAAAATGAAGTTGACTCCAAAATAATAGCACATACTTGATATTTATTTATCCAAAGAATTCACTTAGGAAAAATTACTTTTATGTATGAAGTCATTAGTAATTAATCAAACCACAGGCCACTAGCTTATTGTGATATTAATTCAAACAAGGTTTCCAAGCAGCAAATCTGCATTCCCCAAGTGTTGGGAAGTAGATGGTATCTGATTTACTTTAGGATTTGATTGAATACACTTGGTTCTTAAAGCTGGAGTGAGTTCAATTTTTGGAGCTCTTCTTTAAAGAAATTAACTTCTAACAACTTAAGTGGTTTTTAAATATATAATTTGGAAAGACCATACTTGGGAATGATCTTGCTTGGAAAAAGAATGGAGTGTGTTGAGGGTATAGAAGGGGAATTTTATTAGTAGCCTGAGAAAAGTTTCTGACTTGACAAATAACATATGTAAAAAGCTTTGAAAAAAAACATGTAAAGGTGCTCACAATGCAAGTGGAATTAAAAAATTGTCACATGTACCACATTCTGAAATTTTTTCCTGAACAGAGAAGCCCAGAGTATTGTGATCCAACTGGTAAGAATTATGATGCTGAATTTAAAATCTTTGACCACTAAGAAATGATTCAAAGGACTTGTGATAGGCTTGGTCCAGGGACTCTGAGGACGTGTGGAGGTGGCCACCAGGTGGCCTAGCACTGGGGAGAGGAATCTATAGTAAAACAGTGATTTCACAAAGGGGCTTTTGGTCACCAGCTGGCTTGGGTTGACATCTGGCCTCTGCCACTTAAAGCTGTTATGACTTTGGACAAGTCACTTAACCTCACTCAAGCCTCAACCTCTGCAAATGAAAATAATAATAATGCCTATCTTATAAGGTTGTCATGGGAAGTACAAAAGATAATAGATATAAAATGCTTATTATAGTGCCTGGTATGTAATGAGTATGGTAACTATTAATATTATAATTAGGATTAATGAAAGGAAAATATTCTTTTTGAAATTGGCTAAAAAAACTTGTTTCAAAGATTTGAGACTGAAAAAAAATATAGATGATAGATTTGCAGAAATGGGAGTGGGTGTTTCATTTTAATATAATTGTAATGTATTGAAGAACAATCTGTGCTAATCACAAAACCTTTCTCATAGTAAGATTATTTTGTGAGTGAACTTGGGCTGTATGTATAGTGTCTTATTAACTATGCATTTTAATGTGCCATTTGGTAACATGGGGCTCCTCTGATGCTATTTAATGATATAAATACAAACAGCACTAGCCTGCAAGGACCTTGATTTGAATCTCACCCCATCACTTCATGACTACATGTGCTCTGGCAAAACAAAAACCTTGCTGAGCCTCAGTTTCCACAACTGTAAAATAGGGATAACAATTGTACTTGCAGTGATGTTGAAAGACTGCATGAGATCTTCATCATCATCATCATCTTTACTGAGCTTTTGCTCAGTTCTGGCAGCCTTTTATTAAATTATCTCACCCTTACCACAACCTATGTTGCCTTTCAAAAGTTAGGGTCTGCAGCCAAAAGTTCAGAATCAGCCAGCTGGGATCTATTGGGTTGACAGGCTGATAAATGGTAACAAAAAATATCAGTAGCTCTTGCTACTTAAACAATAACTGGGTCTTTGACAAGTGGACAGTGATCTCCAGACAGAAGTCTAGTAGGGCAGGGAAAAAATTCTGAACATACACAAACATCAGAAACTTTGTGACCTGCAGTCAAACATCCAGTTCCTAAGGCTTATCATAAATAACTACTCCTCAGATGTCTAGAACAAACATCCAAAAGTTCTCAATAAAGGCAGACATGAGCAGTGAGATAGGACCCTAAATGTATCAAATGGGTTGAAAAAGATGCACAGGAGAAAGCAAAGCACGTCAAAACGCTCTGCTTGAAGCAATACCACAAGACTCTGAGCAGCGCCTTAGGGAAGAGAGGAGGGGGCTGCTGAACTGGCAGTGGGGGGGAGGGCAATGTGGCCCTTCCTTGGTCGATGATCTTCAGGTTTCTGTGATCCTGGGCTCAGAGGCAGGTGGCATGGGGAAATTCTTTCCTTCTCTTGAGTTTAAGAAAGTTATTTAACCTTCTTGGCCCTGGTTGCATCTTTAAAATTGGAATAATAAAATGATGGCACGATTTACATTGGGTGACTACATACTTGCAAAAATAAGAATGGAGAAGCTCTCCATGTATGGGCATAGAAAGCGCTCCAAGATATATCACTAAGTGAAAAAAGAATAGGGCAGAACAGAGTGCACAGGATGTTCTTTTTCGTGTGGAAGGAAGGGGTAAAAAGAAAAAAAATACATATGTATACATATTTAATTTGATATATTTGCAAAGGAAACTCCAGAGAGATGAATGAAAAACTAAAAATAATGGTTAGATATGTAAGGTGAATGGGGACAGGAGAGGAAAAAGCTTTTCAATAAACACCTAATAAAAATAAAATATGTAAATGATTTTAAATAGTAAAATAGAGCTGGCAATCAGTATATACCTCCTAGGTTGTTTGGAAGATTGAATGGAATAATCTATTTAAAGAGCTAAGCATGGAACCTGACACAAAGCAAACATAAAAACACATTAGCAGGGATTATCGTCTGGTTTTGAGAGAGTGGGAAGGAGCTCTTCCTTGGCCTCTACTTTCTACTCAAGATCCAAAGAGAGGTGCAGACAAGTTGCAGAGACTCTCATGGAGGTTTAAACGAGCAGAAAGGCCATGATGTCCTGGTTTGCTCTTCAGCCATCCAGCCCTGTTCCTGGGGATTCAGGGCAAAAGCCCATCCAGAAATAAAGATGGAGCCTTTACCCAGGAACTTGCACACAGTGAACTAAACGGTATGAAAAGGGAGAGACACCTGTAACACCAACACAGACCAGGTCTGTCCATGAGTTAGAAATCATTTAAAAACAAGCATGCCTCAGAACCAAACCTGAGAGAAGATGAACAGATGCCAAGGAAACATCACTTTCTTTCACTGTGTTGCTAAAAAAAAGCTTCAATGTCGCTAAAGCATACCTCTCAGTGGATTAATTGAAAATGCTACAATGGAATAAAAATAATTTTTAAAAAATCTAGCTCTGAATAGAACCCTTTATACAGTCACAAAATTTAATAATCTACATTGTTTGCTCCATCTGCACTGAAAAAGAAGATTTAATAATCAGATACAAAAGGTAGGAAATTACAATGAATCGTGAGGATTCAGATATTGTAACCCAAATAATTGTTCTAGTACCGCTTGTTTTACTTAGGGTTATGCTAAGTAGCTGCAAAATAAAGATTCCAATTCTTTGTTCCTTTAGGATTAAAACACAGTATTTGGAACACAGAAAAGTACCATTTTAGGTACTTGTTGGGAAACTAGCACCCAACAGGATGTCTTGGTTTTGTTAGATTCTTCCTCTAAGTAGGTTCTACAAAAGGAGCAAGCAGGTGGGGGTCTGGGAGGTGGTGCCGAGGCATCCTGTGTGGAGCTGCCATATCGTTAGCTTTGGTGGTTAAGAATTCCAGCTCAGAAAGTAGACAGATTTGAGCACAACCCATAATTCTATCAGTCATTAGTGAAGTAATTTTAGGTAAGTTACTTAACCTTGCTAAATTCCAATTATCTCACCAGTAAAACAGGGATAAATAAAATGCTGCCTTATTGGGATGTTACAGGGGTCAACAGAGATAATGTATTTAAGATGCTTAGCACAGTGCCAGGGATGCAGTAGATAATTCAGTAAATGTTAGCCTTTATCATCGTTATCTATCTTTTCATTCCTTCATCCATCTACTAAACCATCATTATTTAGGAACCATTTCAGGCCAAGTTTTGGGTTAGGCAAAGGAAATCCAAGAATAAGACACAAGAAGTTCTCAGCCCAGCACGGGGAGATGACCAAGGAAGGCAATATGGCACTGGGTACACCATGGCAAATCAGGCAGGCGTATTGGGGCATGAAGACGGAGTGTTACAAGGATGAGAACGGGGAGGAGCTGATGCTTGACATAGGGCTTAAAACATGTACATACAAGGCCTTTGGGACAAAAACCACAGGAAGGGCACAGACACTGGTAGGGAGGGGTGAGAAGAATGGTTTGAACAGGTCCTAGGGAATGAACAGCCAGCCCGAGAAGGGAGGCTAGAGAGGGCCAGGAGGCTCAACACACAGGGCTGAGTGCACATAAAAGTTTGTGTAATTTGGTGTGTTTGACAACTCACCTTCTTTAATCAGAACTTGAGAAATAGTCAGCATTTCTGAGGAATGTCTGACAGGGGAATGTCTCGAGAGTGCTCTGTATTATTATGGCAGAAAGATAATTTCATACTACCTTAGCCAGCCTTACAAGATACCTACTGAAAGAGCATCTTGCCTGATCTTGCCAGGAACTCAACCTTCTTTGCCAACTCAGAATTGACTTGGGGTAAGGACTTCATACGCAAATTCTGCCCACCCCCCAGCCCCCCACCCCTACTTTTTGTTTGCTTGTAAATAAATCTCTTAAATAATTCACTTCAGTACAAAAGAATTATGTGTTGGTATTGGTTAAAGGAGATGGAATAAAATGGAAGGGATCAAGACACAAGCTTTCAAACGTCCTCTGTTTAGCAACGTGGTGAACTTGGGAATTTTTGGAATTTTTAAAAATCTTTGTGAATTTCAACTCCTTTATCTACAAAGAGGTAAAATTCAATCTACCTCATGGGGTGGTATAACTAATGCCAAGCATCTATACCAAGAGCCTGATGTAGCTCCACAAATGGTGGCTATTGTTACTACCTGTAAGTGTAAAGTAGCTGATTTGGACAGCAGCCTCAGTAGACCGAAATCTGAGTCTACTAGGGCAGAAGGATGTCAGGTGTGGGTAGCAGTGGAAGAAGCCAGGTCAGCTTGCACTTCTAAATCGTGCCATGCTCTGGCTGGGCTGGAACAGTGAAGCTCTAATTCCTGTGTGTGGAACTGAGGTTGGAGACACTAATCTCTCTTTCTCCGCACGCTGAAAGCTTCCCATAGTTAGGCTGAACTTCATGGATAAATAAATGTTAATCAAAGCGTTTCCTTTCAGAAGTTCTCAGGTTACCTTATGTCTCTAGAGCTGGAGCAGAAAGAAGAGCTAACAGATGAGGTTTGCTAAATACGAGCAATTTTTTCTGTAGTCCACACAGATGTACTTAGGAAAGGATGTGGTAGAAGGAAAGCAAATGCACTCTGTTGCTAAGGAATTGAAAGTCTTCCCAAATATACTACAAATTATAATATGCATCGATCCAGCCTCCAGTGGGGAACATACATTATCCTCTATAACGTCTGTGCTGTGCAAGCATTTCATGAATAGGATTGAACTCTCATATAACCCTAGGAAAACCACAGGCTCTTGCCTTTTAACCCAGTATCTTTAACTGGTAAAAGCTCATTACCTACATACCTCACAAATGTTTTATCATGAAGGTCCCTTACAATGGACTATAAAGGGAATCACTCTTCATACATCATGGAAATCCCATAATCTAGATCCTGGTGACCCAATGATGAAAAAAATAATGACCAACAAAGAAGATGGTACTTTATTAACCTAATATTGTAATATTTAATGCCAACCATTAATACAATAGGACACATGAAAATTTCAGCAAAAAATTCATACTCCAAATAAACTGTATTTTCCATGCTATCATGAAAAGCTTTGGTTTTTATTTTATTTTAATTTAATTTTATTTTTTTAAATTTATTTTAATTGTTGTTCTTGTAGAAAAGCTTTGGTTTTTAGAGAGGAGCTATGAAAGCTACCACATCATCCAACATAAACAACCCAAACAAACTAACCTAACACTCATCATGACAATCTTATTTATAGTAGGGAAAAAAATTAGAAACAACCTAGAGGCTTAATAATGGCAAATTGGTTAAACCAACAGTATCACATCTGCACAATAGAATCCTAGCTCTCTTTAAAATTAACTTTTACCAAAAAAAGGTAATGACATGAGGAAATGCCTATAAAATGTTACTAATGAAAAAGGAGGTTATCAAGTACTATATGTGGTATGATTTCAATTTTATAAGATGTAGAAAAAGGTTGTAAAGACCTGCAAGAAAATCAATAGGCATTATTTTCTTGTCATTTCTTATTTTTTCTTACTCATTTTTATAATTAGAAAAATCACAATAAAATATTCTTTTAAAATATTTAATTTTCTAAGGAAAACTTTTACGGACAGTGGCTACATGGAAAAATGCATCTGAAAACATGAAAAACTTTGTTGGCATTAAAAATGTTTACAACATGTTAAATAACACTGCTAAATGCCTATCATGTAACTGAAATGATCTAGGATAGGAATATTACATATAATATAAACTACCCTACATATTTTATGCACAGAAATAGGACTGAAATAAAATAAGCCAAAATGTCAAATAGCAGTTGCTTCTGGGTAGCAGAAATTATGGATCATTTCTTTTATCCCTCCTTTTTCTCTTTTTAAACATGCTTCAGTATCTTCCAAAGTTTCAGCAATAAACATAATGTCATTATGGTCAGAAAAAAGTTATTTCTTAAAATATAACTAAGCAGAAAAAAATGAACCTTATCTTTTTTTTTAATTAGAGAAGTACTGAATCTTACCTTTAAGTCACTCAAATATTAAATTCTTCAGATTACACATCTGAGCCTCTGATTCCAAATCTACTTTACTTTCTACACTGGTGCTATTCTAAAAATACTATGTTAGATATAAAAAAAATTCCTACACCAACTAAATAAGGTAGAAACAGTCACTGTTTTATTTACTTCCATTATTCTTTTAAAGAACATCATTAAAAGACTTACAGATCTCCTGGCATTTAATTTTCTTTACGGAAAAAAAATCACATATGGGTTTCAAAAGCATATGAAGAAAAATTAGATCTAATGTTTAGAAGGCAAAGGAAGGTCGATTTGCAGTCATTACGTAAATGCAAGTTTTCTTCACTGAAAAATTTATTCAACAATTTTAATTAGGCGCTTATCCTATGTCAGATATTATTCTAGGTGCCAGGGATGTAGGGCTGTCAGCAAATCAGATTGGAAATACCATATTCCTTCCCCAGGACATGTTAAATCAGGGGCTGGTGACCGCCTGGCAGAGATATAACAGAGGAGATCTGCACCGTGAGGTGGCAATGGTCTGGATGACCCACTCCTTAGTCGGAAAACCTCCCGTTTCCACTCCCCGAATCTCATGTCTCCCTATGCCCATTTCCACAATCCCCTGGAAACCACAGCCTCATTCAAAGACTTGCATGTAAGAATTCCTTTTGAGGAGTGTTCTCAAGGAAGAAGAACAAAGAATCAGGGAGGGAGTTTGGAAGGAAGAAAGGCCAAGCAAGGATGTATCCCCAGGCTATTCACTGGGGTGGACAACTGGAACTCATATCTCCAGGACCTTCTGAGGAACATCCATAATGTAGTTCAGAACTCTCTCTCCAAAGGATGAGGAGGGGAGCCTCTCTCTGCCAGTTCCCTCATGCCTTTGAACCTTCCACTGTCTAGAGGTGCCACATGGGGAGTCACTCCCTTGCACTTCCAGTTCTGTGCATGCCAGGGTGGTGAGTGGACTCCTGGGCAGAAAGCAGAGATAGGTGTGGCAGTTGAGGCAAGGTGGCGCCTGGTCACACCTGCATGAAGCTGGTTGCTGTAGCAACACCTTGTTAGTTTAGCAGAAAAGATTCGAGGCTGAGAAAAGAGATGGCACCACCTGCAAGGTTCCTCTAAGCCATACGAGGGCATGAGATAACAATAACTAACACGCGTGGATCAGGTACAGAAACTTTGCATTCATTCCTTTACTTAATCCTCAAAGTCAACTCCATTAACTGGATTATACATTCTACCTCTTAATAAAATACAGGAAAACATGTGTTAAGGAGCTAAGTAGCCCGTCTGAGGTCATCAATAAATAGTGGACTGAGGATGAGGCTGAAGGCTGCAGACCCCAAGTGCAATACTGTCTCTCCTAGTGCCACGAGAATCCAGAGGTCTCCAAAGAAGGAAATCAGAAGTAGAAATTCATTGCTAGGTGGAGCTCCTATTTCTGTATTTGTCTCTGACCAGAGTGTGAGTTTCTTGAGGGCAGAGATTGTGCCTTACTCATGTTCTATCACCAATACCTGGCACTATTTGAGTGTCTGTTCCCCCAAATTGACTTGTTCTTTTTTTTTTTTTTAATTTTTCTTTTTTAATGATTCCAGGATTGGGATTCTTTTTCTTGTTCTTTCTTTCTTTTGTATTGTTGTATAAAGACTTGTTCTTAAAAGCAGAAATTGTATATCATTCACCTTTATATCCCAACACTCAGCACATTTGCTGACCCTAACAAAATGGAATTTTCTGGAAGGCAGAATATATAGTGGTTAAAAATGCAGACTTTCTCCCTGGCTGGTGTGGTTCAGTGGTCTGAATGCTGGCCTGCAAATTAAAGGGTCGCTGGTTGGATTCCGTCAGGGCACATGCCTGGGTTGCAGGCCAGGTCCCCAGTAGAGGGTACATGAGAGGCAACCACACATTGATGTTTCTCTCTCTTCCCCTTTCTCCAAAAATAAATAAATAAAATCGTTTTTAAAAATGTAGACTTTGTCAGTTGGGCCTGGGTTACAGCCTCACCTTTGATCTATTAATAGCCTTACTAGCTATACAGTCTGGAGAAAACTATGTAATAATCTTTTTAGGCCAAGATTTTCTCCTCTAAAAATGTATCATACTAATTGTATTTCCATCATAGGGTTATTTTGAAGATTACATGAGATATACCTAAAAGTATTCATCATCAGAGCCTGACACATGGCAAATGTGCAATATTAGCTATTATTATCAGTATTAGAAAATTTATGCTGTTAGTGTTTACCCTATAGTCAGAGTTTCTAAACTAGACCCAATGACTTTTGGAAGGTCCACTGTAGCACATATGGGAAAAGCTCTAGAACACAAAGTACGTACTATCTGGACAGTATCTGGAACATAGCTGGTGTTCAATAAATCTTTGTTGACTGTCAAATAAAGCAACGAGCCACATTTGCTTTTGAGGATTCATCATCCCACACACTGGAAATGATTCAATGCATTATAGGTTGATAACTAACTTCTGGCTGGAAGAAAATAGAGTCCCAAATTCTGACTACAAAGAAGAAAAAGAGCTATACAACCTATAAAAGGTGATGCCATAAAACCAGACTAGAAATTTGGGACTCTCAAGAGTGGGCCTTAATCCCAATATGATCACAATTTAAAAAAATATTTGAACATATGTAATTCCCCCCAAATTGATATCATTTGTGTACTATGCTAAAAAATTGCTTGCTTTATAATATTTCCTATCTCATTTTATTACATAACTATATAGTTTGTTAAAACACTTGGTTAATTAGTAACATCTAATTACAATTTGAGTTTAGATTCTGAAGACTTAGGGCTCTATTCCCAAGCCATTATTTGATAGGATGTAGACTCCAGTTTTTGTGGGAGAGATTGGATGGCTGAAGGGCAATTTCCAAGGCAATGTGGGAGCAGTGGGCACCCTCTTTGGGTCACGACAGAAAGATCTGATTTGCATTCCACCTCTTTTATATAGTAGTTGAGTGACCTTGGACAAATTATTTCCTGTTTTTCATAGATTCTAATATGAAGTTGCTGGTGCCCATTTCCCTGATATCATCTCATGACTTACTTACTGGGAAGACAGGCAGAGTACCTGGGGTCTGACATGCACCCAACCACTGCTGGCTCCCTTCTTCTCCTAAAGGTAAGAGATGAGTGTGAGTCTAGGGTAGCTGCCGATAACAGTCATTCTCTTTGGCCTCCCTTTCAATCTAGGTCATGCATGCTTCATCAAGAAAGAGTTTTCCTGAGGGGGGAAAAATTTCTTAAGTCAGAACTGTGCATGAACAAATTTTGCAAAATAATTTTTTTAAGAAAATTGTTCATTAAGCAACAAACCACATTGTAAAGTTCAGCTCAACCTCAGCATGCTTTGTGGTCAGCTGATCTGGCAGACTTTTAAATCACACTGGCTGGAAGATGAATGCAGTGTTTCATTGGGCATCATTACAATCACCACCCTGGTGTTGGTAATGTGCTTTTAGACTGCCCATGATGCTTGGTGGTTGAACTGCAAGTCAGTTTAATTTAGATTTCTGAGCATCTGCAGGGCTTTTTTTTTTTCTTTTTCTTTTTCCAACAGAGAACTTGAGGTTACATAACTGTCTTGGCTTCTGCTTCAGAAGGTGAACCTTGGCTCTGTAAATTAACTGTCAATGTAGATCCGCAGGAGCAGAGCTTGTTGTACCTGGAAGTGATTTTACCCCAAATCATTTGGAAAGTAACAACAAGACAGCTCTTGGCCTCTCTAGGTACTTGACAGAAGAAGAAGGAGAAAGAGAGCTCCAAGCATAACTGGGTAGTCACTGAAAGGAGAGGTACAGTCTAAAATCCCAGCTAGACTTTCTTTTTCCAACTTCTTTCTGACTTTCCCCTATGGCTGTCCACACTGCACGGGATTGGTCTGTTCCTCCTTAGCAATCACTGTTGTGGGCAGGCATTCTGCCAAAGGTTTTAGAGGAGGGTGTTAAACAAAGGGAAAATATAACATCATGAAAAGGGGGCCCCAGGGAGCAAATGAGAGAAGAATAATGAGGTGAATACACTGTCTTGAACAGTTCTGTTTAACACATACAAAATTAGGTTTGAATTAACACCTAACCCCAGTTCACAAGATATTTTCCACCTATTTACTCAAGGGAAGACACAGAAGGCAGATAATTTCAATGTAACATGTTAAGTGCTGAAGTGGATGACTGTAAGGAACACAGAGGAGGGGTGTAGAAGAAGGGAGTAATCAGAGACTAATTACCAATAATATACAGATCATATTCATGTACCTACTTGCAGATGCGGATGATGTAATCAAAGCTTGTAATTGGTACAAGGACATTCATGCCGTTAGCATAATTCAGGGCTTAGTCTTGTACCTGAATTTTCTAACTTCAAATCCTATGTGTTTATTCAGTAGTGACAGGGAGCTGAGGACATATGGAGTGGGTTCATTTCAGTATACTCAAGAAATAAAACTAAAGTTTAAAGGGCTTGGGAGAGAGGGTGGATATCAAATTTTTGTGGTGCAAAACAAAAAAGTTCTAGAGATCTGTTGCATGACAATATGAATATACTTATCATTGCTTAAATATATGCTTAAAAATGGTTAAGATGGTAAATGCAATGTGATGTGTTTTTATTATGATCAAAAACCCTAAAATATAGACCTGGATGGATGGCTCAGCTGGTTGGAGTATCGGTCTGTGAACTGAAAGATTGCTGGTTGAATTCCTGGTCAGAACACACACCTAGTTTGCAGGTTCGGCCCCTGGTTGGGGCACATGCAGGAGGCAACCAGTCGATGTTTCTCTCTCTTTCTAAAATCAATCAATTAAAAAACCCCTAGAATGTAGTGTTATATAAATAAAGTGCCTTAGTAACATAAAATGTGCCAATAACTATCATTGATAAACATAATATGTGTGGAGCACTGGTTGCATGCCAGGGTCTGTGTTAAACATTTAACATGGACTATTTCATTTATTCTAACAGCCCTTTTTGACAAATGTAAAACCGAGGTCTTAGGCTAGGTAACATGCCAGAGGTCTCACACAAGCAGAGCCAGAGCAGGCCAGACTATAAAGCCATAGCCTCACAGTCACCTCCCATATGAACTCCCTTTATTGACCTGTGCAATCAAAGTATGCAGATAAAAGTCAGATGTGCATTCTGTCTTGTCTGTGTACACGAGAAGAACTAGATAAGGAAGATGATGACTCATCACTGGTCAAATGATGATAAACTGTTTAAAGGACAATCACATGGGACAGTATCTATAGATGTTTTGACCACTATGGTTAGTGGAGGTTCTGCACTGCTGAAAGTCAGTCAGATGAGCAGCCTCTCGGTGTTTCTCCTCACTCAGATGCCCCTGTGACATCATATGATGCAAAAAGAGGTCTTCCTGGGGTACAAGATGATGCCCCTTTGTACCTTGACATTAGGTGAGTCATTTCACTGTCATCACGCAGTATGCACCTCAGTGTAGATCAGGTTTACCCTGTGGGAGTCCTGCAGGTTTCCTGGTGAATTTTCTATTTATTCTAAAGTCCTTGTGCTGACATCCCCAGCTGACTAATACCTATGTGTGACCAGGATAAGTATCAAGTTAGGAAGCTTTGGCAGTCATGAAGGATGTTATAGGCAGAAAAACATAATTGGACACTGAAAAGAAAGTCACTGGCAAACACCTTGTCTAGACTCCAGACTGGGAGGGTGTGGGTGTTTTCATCACCCACCCCGCCTTAATATTTGGGTGTACAGGGAGCCTTGCTAATCCAAGCATGCGGCCCATGGGCAAGCAGCAGCAGAAGAAGCTCACCTGGGAGCTTGTTAGAGACACAGAAGCTCAAGACCCATCCCAGAGCGACTGAATCAGAATCTGCATTGTGACAGGATCCCTAGGTGATTTTTATGTACTTAACACTTGAGAAGCCCTGACACAGAATGCATACATCCTTGCTTTTGAAAACTTAGTTTACTAAATATGTCTAATTACAAATTAAAGTACCATGTGGAAAGGAAATTATAATTAAACATACTAGGCAAGATTATAATATGAGTTACATAATGCTTTCACACAGTTTTTCTACTTTGTTCTAACAAACTTTTAAATCTTAACTATCTTCATACTGATAAAGATAAATTCTCCAAAGAACGTAAAAAGGTCACATCTCTATGGTAGCATTTCAACCTAGGAATTCTCGTTCTAGATCCCTAGATGTTCCCTGCAAACCACACTACTTCACTGGAGGAATTTAGAAGGTGACTTTCACTTGGAATGGTCAGAAAAAGTAGGACTTCAACTGGGACTTGAATGATGGGTGAGGTTTACATAAGAGGGATTTCCAAAGCAGAGAAACAACAGGCATACAAGCAGTTGGAGACTGGCATGTGGAAATATTTTTCAAGAGAAGGCTGAAGAAAGTATTTAAATGTAGGGTTCTCGTGCCCAAAAGAACAGCAGGGAGAAAATACAAAATGATGGAAAACAGATCACGAAAGCTAGGCCAAAGGGTTTGGCTACATGGTCTCTCAGAACATAAGGAATGTATTTTCAGAAGACAAATCATTGTAGTTTTATTCATTAACCTTTTCTTGTAGACTTTAATATGCAATGGTAAATGTGCTTTAAAAATCAGAGATGGATAAATTCCAAGAAAACACTTTAGAAAGCTCTCTCTGCACAACTGCACTGTGGCAACTGTACCTTCTGTAATTCTGCACCTGCTTCCTTAACTGCGGGCTGTATACCAGGGGACTTGACATCACTGTTTTCAGCAGGGGTACGCAGTATTTGCGAGAGCACTTGAGAATGTGCAATGATGAAGAGCATTAGCTAGGAACACAAACGTCTTTTGAGTAGGGCACTGGGTGGATGATTCATCTCTGTAGAGTACCAAGAGTGTGGAGTAAGGACAGTTGCCAGAGTGGACCTGCAATATAGGTATAGTTAGGTCAACAATGTGTGAGTGTGAAGTGTTTATATCTACTGAGGGTCACATATACAGAGCATCTTGACTCTTAAGCAACTTAACAAAATATAAATGGTTGCAGTTTAAATTAAGAATAGAAAACACAAATGTAACAGCATAAACCCTAAAAAATCAGTTTAATATTCTGTGAAGACTAAGGAAAAAGATGAGCAATAAAGGAAAGGAAAATCAAGAAGGACCAAAATGTAGGCGGATGCAGAGGAAATAGGGAGAAAAGAAGATAAAGGGGAAACAGGAAAAGAAGGCATGGTGGGAAGACAATTTATTGAAAATTATCAAGCTTTTTGACATCCATTATCTGCTTCAATAATGACCTAACTCTTGTGGTAGATACACTCATTTCACAGACAAAGAACCAATACTATTAGAGATTAAGTAATTTGCCCAAAATCACACTGAAAAGGATTAATTAACATACTAATTGCTGATAACTACAGTTTTAAAGCCTCCTTGCCTCTGGTTCCAAATCTGAGGATCCAAAACTCCTGCAATCCATGGTGTTTTGACAAAGAATCCTCAAATCTACCAGGAACCAATCACTGCATATAGATAAATCAATGTCTCCTACATATATGCCCTATTAAATGTTAAATGTACATAGGTTGCACTCTATTGAAATATAAATTAAGTTTAATTCAATGTATCACTGTGTCATAAGTATTTCACTACCAACAAAACCTAAAAACACAATCACTCTTAGGTCCTTATAAAGGGAATCCTCATATTCAAAAGCCTGGGGATGACAAGTGTAAACCACACAGTTTTCCACACAAAAGAGGGGAGTGAGAGCTGCCAGCTAGGGCCCACGTCCAACATCTCAACCCCTTACACTGACATTCTCATCTCCATCTTCTTAATGATCGCCCTCCCTCCTATCCATTCTGCTACAGCAAAGATAAATTATTTTTTCTAATGGCAAAATAGTTCCTGTGACTATTCTGCTTAAAACCATTAACTGGCCCCACTGCCTCCAGCTAAAGATCTAACTCCAGCTGGGCATAAGGCACAAAGCTCCTGCCAGGGTCTGGGTTGTCCTCAGCACTCCAGGCTCCACAAGACACTGGTCTGGGCTCCAGCCTCCTGAACTACTTTCCTTCCTAGGGCAGAGAGACTGAGAGCTCCCTCTACTTAGTGTTCTTCCTTTCCACTCTTCAGGACTCATTTCTCAGAACTTCACATTCAAGCTTTGATACTTCTTCCAGGAAGCCTTCTGTGATTATATCATCAAGCTGGTTAATTAAGGGCTCTTTTCTCGGCATCCTAAAAGATCCCCATAGCATTGATCCCACTGCATCACAATGGCTCATAACTGAGAGGATGGAGACCATGTCTGCTGTGTTTTTGGACCCCTGGCACTACACCTCACACAGAGCATTTTAAAACCTCACAAATTTTAAAACCTCACAAAAAGAGTTCTATCTTCAAAGGAGGGAACAGAGTTTTTTGTTTGGTTGTGGGCTTTTTTGTTGTTGTTATTGTTGATTTTAATTCTATGCAAGAGAGAACTACATATCAGTAAATCTGTAGTTGGAACCTCAAGCTCAGAGACAGGAAAGTGAAGACAATAAAGTCATTAAAACTGATTACAAGGCCTTGGCCAGTGTGGCTTAGGTGCTTGGAGCATCATCATATAGACTGAAAGGTTTTGGGTTTGATTCCTGGTCAGGGCGAGGGTTGTGGATTTGATCCCCATTGGGGGTGGTCAGGGGCATATGGGAGGCAAACTATGGATGGTTCTGTCCCTCTCTCTCTCTCTCTCTCTGTCTGTCTCTCAAATCAATAAGCATATCCTTGGGTGGGGGTTAAAAAAAAACAGATTATAAGGAGCCAGTAGCCCTGGCACAAGTCCTAGCATCCTTGACCAGTCTCCTACCCTCACATCCTGGCTTTCTCTACCTAACTGGTAGAATTAATACCAGTTTTAATGTTCAGTTTTTCATGTCTACAAGGGCCCTGAAATAATTTTTATAGGAGCTGATAATAAAATCAATTAATAGTTCAATGGCCATTGTTTTAGATATACTACATTTTTAGCATGACATTTATTCAATAGCTACTCTTGGGAAAGCACACTGTTCTAAGTCCTTTCCCGCTGCTCCTCAAAATACTTTCCAAAAAGAAGCTGATCACTGGCATGGGCTTGTACCCATTTTTTAGATAGAAACCTAAAGACAAAGAAGTCAGGAATCATTTCCTCTTGAGCACATAACAGAAGGTTTTGGAAAAGGGATTAATTTATTTTCTAACACCCCTTCTTCCCTTTTGCCCCATTATACGCACTTCTCTCACACACATGCTGTGTGTGTGTTTTTTTTTAAATAAATCTTTCTTTTTCTACTAGACTTTAAGTTCCTTGCAGACAAGGACTAGGTCTTACTTGTTGTCTCAGCTTAGGATCCGGAATTGTGTACACATGAAAAAGCGTGTGCTATGTGTTCGCCCACCACTTGCGGTGCTCTGCTACCCAGGTTCTGAGGCTTGCTGTCACCTCTGCCTTGTGATTTACTGAAGAGAAATCTTAGCTTCAAAAGAAACAAATATTTTCTAGTACCTTCCACCTCTCCCCTCTTAATTCTACAGATTTTACACTCCATCTAAATTTCTTCAGTGAAATGGAGCTCCTATCTTTTCAAGGAAGTGCAGGCAGGGTACCTCTCAATATTAAAAAGTCAGTCCTATATTTTATCCCTTTGAAACTACAGAGGTAGATTCAAGATTTGCAGAGCCAGCTCTCAACAGCACCAATACCAGTACAACTCGAATAAAAAACAATCCTCTGCGATTTAAGTTTAAATCTTAACTCATCTAATGTAGATAAGTGAAATTTTTGCTTTTCACTTTAACAATAGAGGATAAATAATAAATAAATAATAATTAATTCCTAGATTTTCCTAGGAATATAATTAATTAATTAATTAATTAATTCCTAGATATTAATGCAGATGCAAATCTCCCTGGAGATTAATGGTTACTGCCCTATCTTAAAGGAGGAGCAGCTGAAGGTTTTGCAGGAGCTTAGTCACATGGTCTGGTCGGGAATGAGTAAAGGGGAAAGCAAAAATAAAAACAAAGCAACTGTTCAATTAGTCCACATGGAAGAAAACAGCCCATAAGCTAATTGATTATAGCTATCATAACAGCTGATTGCAATGTCTGTCTGTAAAAACACAACAAAGCCCCCCCACAACCCCCAAAAGAGAGACAAAAAACACACCGCCCTGTTTGGCGCTCTTTCATTGGTTCGTTGGTGAAATACCCTCCGAGTTGGTGATATAATGCAATTCAGCCCTTCTCTGGTAACAAAGTGAACCCAGTGATGTGGCAGTGGAGCTGGGACGTCTGGTCTGCTGAGCGCAAAAGTCAGGCAGTCCTGCTTGGAATGCCCAGGGATCCAGGTGCTACGTCACACTGCTGTGTGTAAAGGCAGAGCTTTGGGGATACATCTTTTCTGTGCCCAGATGAATTATAAGTGATGACACTATTAGGGCTACTGATCACTGTCAAAGGGACCATCTGCACCCTGGTGTTTCTTTAAGACTGAAGATGATTTTCCCTCATATTGGCTCCCACAATCCCTCTGGTGGCTCTTGAAGGCTGGTGGCCCATTCTGCTCAAGGGATTACAAAAACAAATGCAGCACTTCCCCTTGCCCTTGGGAGGGCAGATAGGTCATAAACAGCAAATTCCAATGCAATAAACCGAATTCTTTGACTGGGCTGTAGCAGCACAGAGGAAAGGGCAATTTGCCCTGCTGCTGGGCAGTTGGGGGTAGAGCGGTCTCAGGGCAGTTCTCAGAAGGGGGCTGTTTGTTAGACATATGAAAAGCACTTAGCAGAGGATCCAACAAAGATTAAATTTTCAAATAAAGAAATATTCTGTTCCGTATGAAAGTAGTATTATTGCTGTTGATTGGAGGAAGGGTTGTTCCAGCAGGGAAACAATTTCTCATGCTGGAAACTAGGAAGAGGGAGTAACAATGGAATCCTCATTTTAGCAAGATGACTTTGTTGGAAGAGTGGAGAATAGACTGAAAGGTGAATAGAGGGAAGTGAAAATAGAGGCCAATGACGTAGCTATTACAAAAAGTTCAGTTAAGATGTGTGGGGCATTCTCTGAAGGGACAATACTGAGAAAATGTTGCCCCAAGGTAAGAAGAATCAGCAGCAAGAAGGTTATAACACACACTGTAAGGCCAGCTTCCGCCTTCCAGGCCGGGCCAGTCACCAGGCAAGTGAGGGTCATATTCTCGTCTGGACAACTGCAGCCAGGGCTAGTTTTGTTCTTAGACTCTAGCACCCATGTGCACCAGAGAAGCAGTTCTCAGCTCTGCCTGCCCCTCACCTGGGAAACATTTTTCTTGTAATGCCGGTGCCTCCACTCAACTCCAGAGCAACTGATTCAGAACCTGTGGAAGAATCTATACTCTTCAAGTGTCCCCCACAGCCAGAACTGTGAGCCATGGCCCAGTCAGCTGTTGGGCATAGCAGTGACTATTACTCAGTGTTTGTGTCAAAAATCTCCAAGTGTGAGCATATGTTTGTGGGGACACATGGTAACCAGATGGAGCTGCCCTGGGGACCAGCTGGTCATTCCAGAGGAGGCAACACTGTTACAGAGGAGCAAGCAGGGCCCTGCCAAGAGAAGCAAGCAGGGCCCTGCCATTATGTGACTTGAGTGCCATGTTATTGAAAGCTTTGAAAATGCCTTTGAACACACCCAATGAAGTGTTTTAAAAGAATTTAGGGGGCTGACTCTATAAAGGCAGAAGATAATACGGATTCTCAATCCCCAAATGACAATCAATAAGAAGGCAGGAGAAAACACAGGTCCCCTACGAATGGGCTGGGTAACTCCTATCAAGTTCCATGCGCATATTACACTCTGACTCTGGAACCAGACTTCTGCACACGGTGGTCAAGATGGTCTTAGTGAAAATAATGACATGCATCTGAATTATATCTTGGTAAAATCATTTCTGTTTCCCAAACTCTTATTCCACAAAAGATATACTCTAAGTGCATTGCATTCCTTACCTTGTTCAAGACTCAGCAATCCTTGGAGATGATTATTACAGGCCACAGGGGGAGAAATGAGTGTCTGAGAGCCTATGTGACTTGGGAAAGCTCACTGAGCTAGGAAGTGACAGAGCCAATCCTGAGCCCTTGTCAGACAAAATCAGTGCTGCTGACTACTGCTGTTACTGCTTACATGTCTGCAGGACTTAGAGCCCATTTTGGACTGTAAACTCCTTGGGGTAAAAGGCTAAGTAAGGTTCCAGACTATCTTTGAGTCCCTCTCCCAGACCTCTTTCATTTTTTTATTTTAATGAATTTTAGGACAGAGAGAGAAAAGGGCCAGGGAAATTCTGTCAACGTAAGACTGCTCCATTCTTCTGTCCAAGGGTCTGATCCCTCTCTTAGCATTTAATGTATAAATCTGTTGGTCAAGTTAGTTCCTTTTAGAAGTGAAGCTGGGCACTCAGGAAGGGTTTTGATAAGAAAAGAAGTACCTGGGCCTTTAGCACATGAGACATGAGGCTCAGAGTTCAATGACTGGTTCAAAGCCAGCTTTTAGCAGACATGCCTTTACCTGCTATTTTGACGTACACAGGAAGGAAGGGAAGGTGGAGAGCTGTGGGAAAGTCTACGAGAACACCGAGACTGCAACACTGAGATCAGTGTGAATGCATGCGTCCATTCATTGGTTCAACAGACACATATTATTGAGCAACTAACAACAGGCAGATTTTTATTTCATGCATGGCTCCAATATGCATGAATTTCTGTTACTGTGGGTTAATTAACTAATGTAAGTTCCCTAATAACATGAATTTAAGTTACCACAGCATACTAGCTGTGAGTGAGTGAATAAAGTATAAACTTGCTATTAACTCTTTGGCCCACAAATCACTGTGCAATAACAGATGCACATCATGATTAGGGACTCGGCCCTTCTCAAATCTGTTGGTAATGGGTCATTGCACACTTCTTAAAGGTTCGCTCACACACACAGCAAAGCATGTAGTTAGTTGTATTGCTTCCTTGCCTCCCTGTGACATTTACAAAAATGAATAATCCAAAGAGGGAATTTGCCCACAAAGATGAAAGTGCAGCATAGAAACAAAAAGAGAAAATGGATAAAATGAAATTCAAATGGAACAGTGGAATTAAAGAACATGTAGCTAATTGCGGGCACGGTGACTGTGCTCCCCACTTTGAGAAACCCCCCATATGTGGCATGGGAAACTTAGCAAAGGGAAATTTATGGATATAAGTGAGTTAAGTGGTTGAGATGAAAAGGATGAAAATGTTCCAGAGGAATTAACACTGGGAAAAACTTCACATTAAAGGAACTCTTGGAGATAGTTCATAATACTGAAAGTGCAAAGGATAAAAGGGAGAAAGCTGACTCAAACTTAGAAAGGAGTAGGACAATTCACCAAGGCATAGTAAAAATACTTGCTCAGTACCGTAAGCTGTATGACCTACAAAAGGAAAAAGGCAAGCACTATTCAAACCACTCTTTTAAAAAAAAATAATAAAACACTTTAATTCTTAATGTTTCTAACATTTCAAGTAACAGTGTAATCAACAAATATTTTACTATTTTTCATTTCCCTATACATTTATAGCCAACAAAAAGAGTTTTTAATAACTTGACGAAAATTTTGAAAGGGTATGGACAACGGTAGTTTTTCCCATTGATTATTAGGATGTTGGGGTTTTATTTTGTGTTTTTTCCTTTTTTTTTTTTTTTTTGTCTCACACTACCATGCAAACAGCAAGGACCGCCTGTATTATGTGCCAAGCATCAGTAAAATTCTCTGCCCTCTTGGTGGTCTTATATCAAACAAATTAATTCTAAAAACCTGTAACTATTTGTTCTATGATTAATGGGGGTGCTAGCCTAGCTCAGAGAACCCACAGAGATTTAAAAGGAACTGTGGGAAGTAAATCTGGTAGGGGGGATGAAGAGAATAAAGTAGCAAAGGAAGTCCAGACTGGGATGGGGGGTGTCCCTGTCTGAGGAGAATACAAATCTCCCCAGCGCAAGTCTACTCCCTCAGAGTGAGGAGTGACTCTGGGCCGGTTTTTAAACTGGCTGCCAACAGCTCCGTTGTAATGCCAGATGCATGTTAATTGCCTTCACAAGACAGAGATGCAGGTTAAGGTTCCTTCTCAAAAATAATACAGAAACTAAAAATGCTAACATATGCCACTCTCAGACAACTGGGGTGAATATAGTTTCTTAAAGCCAGTGCAGAGTGTTTGGAGGCAAATCTCTGTGCCCCTAATGCCATAGACATGCAAAGCAGCATCTGGGGCCGTGAAAATATATGTCTTAAGGGAATCAAGTCATGAGAATATATGAAATGACACATCTGGCTTTATATACTGACTATGACTTTTAAGTCCAAAATGTATATTATGTTGTGCAGTTTTTCCGTCATAAAATATGTTTGAAGTTTTAATTTATAGCCTTTTCCAAGGAGGATGTAGAGCTATGTGACATGCATGTAAATGCACCCAGGAACACAGCTGTTAAGAGGTGGAAGGCTCCTCAGGAGTTATCTCGTCCAATCTCTGCATTTTCAAAAACCAAATGAGGTGAATTTAGTCTAGGGAGGCCAACTGCCTAGCTCCACAGTCATATTTCAGCCTCATAATAACAACAGCCAACATTTACCGAGTATTTACTGTGTGCTAGGTACATTGCTGAGGGCTTTACATATGAAGCGTTACGTCTTTTAAATTCTCAAAGATCCATGAAATAGTTACCCCTCCTATTACCATGGTGGAAACAGGCTTATGTCATTCAGCTAATCTAAGCTAACCATGAGGGAGCTGGGATTCGAAGTCAGGAGAAGAATACGAACTGACATTTTTAACTACTATAGTACAATTGCTCATAGATTACCTTTTCTGGATATTTAACCATACGCCCCCAAATTAGGTAATCATAGTCCTCCCTGTTCCCTAGAGAACGTTGGAGTTCAGTTTTCCATGTACAGCTACCAATTCTTAAACAAACTTACGAAGTAAGTAATATAATTCCCATTTCATAGGTGAGAAAACTGAAGGCACAAAGTTCGGTGGTTTTCCGAAGCTGCATAGCTCATAATTAGTGAAAGCGAGATTCAAGTCTGTAAACCTGTTGGTTCTTTCAGACACATAAGTCTGCCTCCCTGCATTAGAACTATGCTCTCCCTCAACAGGCTCTGGCTATTTGAACAGAATTTGCATACATCAAACATTTGATGCGAAATCAATGTGGATCCAGGCATTTCTGGAACCCATTTAAGTTAGCAGCAAGAATTTCACATTCTTAAATCTCTCTCTGTGATACACAGTACCAAGAGTTTAGCAGCTCACATGAGACAGGCTTATTATGAAGAGGCCAGTGGTGAGTCAGACTCACCGAGTATGGTTTGGGGCTGCACTGACTGAGGTGGAAGAAGAGAAAAATTCATTGATTGCTGTTACCCCAGAACACAGACAGCAACAGGCATAAAAAGAAGCAAGCAGCCTTAAGAAGATGCCTGCAAGCTGTAGGTGCTAAGAAGCGGCAGGCAGTCAAAGGACGGAAAATGTAGGCGGATCTGCCGTCCTCTTTCCCTTTCACTGGCCCACTGTTCTGTCAAGAGAAATGGGTCTGAGAAAGCAGCATGATTCTCACCACAGCTCCTTAGGCAGTTTCCAGAGGTTTTCAGCATAGCAGGCAGCTGCTCCCCAAATTCAGCTCCACTCCCTTCCTCCTGGCTGAGAAGTGTGGTGTATAAACTCCGCCCGCCAACACACACTCCTGAAGCTACTGAGTTGTGGCCAAAGCCTCTTAGGAGCAAAGCAGGTGGAGCCACTTTCCCAGGCTAGTGGCAGAGCTAGTTTGAGAGCTTTGCAGCACAAAAGGCCAATTTAAGAGATGGGATTACTTTCTCCGTTCTGCTATTCTAAAAGCAGTAACAACCACTTTCCAGATGTTAGCTGTTTTACTTACCTCTTTTTCTTTCTCTTGTCAGCTAACAAGGCCTTAGTGCTGCAAAGGTGGAGGGGGTGGGAGCCTGCCTGGGGAGCCTGCTGAAGGAAGCCTGGGAGAATTGTCACCCCCAAATCCCATTCAGCCCTTCGGCTAGTTACTGGTGTTTGAAATTCCAATACTGAAGTGTTAGTCTAATATCTTCTTTTAAAATGTAGAAGAGACTAAACAAAGTTATTCACACTGTAGAGTGAATTCTTCAGCTGGCCCGCAGGAATTTGTCAGTTCCCCTTACCCAGGAAATGCTTGTTTGCAGCAGCCTTTAGGTGAGGAGTATTTAAAAAAGAAATGGTTTAGGGAAGCCGATGACCTAACTTCACCTTCTTGTGTGGCCACATCAAGCCACAAACTAGGTCCCTCCAATCTAGGAAATCGACCCCCTTTCTCATTTCTTGTGAATTAGGAGATTTCCTAACATCCACATCAAGACCTTGTCTAAAGCTTTTCTTGATATTTCAGGATGAATAGCTAAAATCTGGAAATTAGGATAATTTCTATTCTTACCTAAAGGCATTTGCCAAATATGCTTAAGGACTCTTCATTTTCATATATGCTGCAATTTTCTTTTTGTTTTGATCTGTATGGTAGATGCATGTCAAGTCAAGGTCCAGATATTGCTATTCATGTATTGATCGATTAACCAGTTGCTAAGTGGAGCCCAGACATTCACATTTCCTCTCACAACTATTGATTATAATTGCAATTCAGTGTAGTATAGCACTGTTTCCCTGAGCTGTTGATACACAGATTAGATGTTTTGGTCACCATGGTAGCCACCTACTGTTTCTCCCTATTATTTTGTTTATCAAACTTAAAGTGCACAGCCTAGAAAATCCTATGATTTTTTTTAACTCAGGAATCAATCAAGCTCGCCTAAAATGAGGAATCATTTCAGTGTAAATGTTTCATTTAAAAAAAGTAAGTTGCAAATGTGTCTATCGGAAACAAATTATAACTAGAAAAACAGAACTAAGGGATTTGAAGGTGCTTGGAGATTTAAAAAATGTTCCAAGTGGTTTTCAGGGATAAAATGGGATTATCACTAGCACTTCAGGTCTTGACGGACTGGCTGTCATGATGGGCTTGAAAGCTGTGGGAGTCTCACAGGTTTTAAGTTGGCTCATAAACGAAACATCTGTTTAAACCACACCTATGGGTGTGGGAATATATTTTTTGGTATGGATTTCTCTCCCACCCACACAAAACATTAGGGGGGAAAGGTTAAAAAAAGAACTTTCTTTAAAAGCAATACTTTAGTAATTTATTTTACAATTAGTTCTTGAGTCTGCTGACTGTAGATGACCAGGGAGCATGCTGAAATCAGAAGAGTCCTTGAGGCAGGGAGTCCAGGCAGGGAGACAGATAATCAATGAAACCCCTAGAAGAATGAGGGTTGTAGAATTACAGATTGTGTCCTCTATTAAGTGCAATTATTTGACTACCATTTCCAAGTCAATCAGCCACAAGTGAGAATTGATCACTAGGACAAGTCTGTTATTGTAGGCATCACATCTGCTTTAAAACAGTGCATTGAGTTTTCATCAAGAATGCGTGCTCGTGCTCTCTCTCTCTTTCTCTCTCTCTCCAGGTGTCCTAAAATTATGGCCCCTTTTGGCTCTGAGAAATAGACAGTAATAACACCTACAGATGAAAACTCTCTTCCTGCCCATAAATGTCTATCTTGTTCGAGACAAGTGGTTTGCCTCTTCCCCAATCACCAACATGGACAGAGGATGATTGCAAAATGACTCTCCCTACTATTTGTAATGAAGAAATTATGATTTGCTGGTACCAAAACTTATCATTTCTTCTGTTCACTGAGGGTGAGATTCCACTTTAAATTGAACAGGCTTATTTTCATAGCTTGTGCACAGATAATCTCACCCCAAAAAATCAGTAGACAAGCAAATCTACTTATTCTGTGATTGAGATGTCCTGGGGACAGAATTTGAATGTAACACTGATTGGTAAGCCTCACAGGACCCTCTGAAGAGATTTGAGGGATCCAGGGTCTGTCCTAAGTAGAGGCCCCTATAATTGCCATTCACAGTCATTACCAGATGGTTCCTCCCCACCCCCCAGTCCTCATCACCCAGGGCTAATGTGATGTGCAGGGGTGAAGTTTATAGGGTAATTCAGGGGAACTAATACACCAGGATGTCTTTGTACTGTGAATAACATTGACATCTGGAAGGCCTGGAATACTCATCGTCATTTGCTCCTCTGCTGGCTGCCTCTTCCTCCCCAGAAGCTTCCATGATTTCTTTGTGGCTCTTCTAAAGCTCCAAGCTTCTTCTATTCAAAAGTCTTTTCAATTCTAGCATTACTCATGCAAAATAGAAAAAAAAGTGGGGGAGACTGCAAGATGGCGGAGGAGTGAATGGAAGTCACACTAACCTTCTCCTAGGACCAATCTGGAATTACAACTAAATTGTGGAGAAATCACCTAGAACCAACAATGGAACAATAGTGAGAGAGAAGCCTTATAACCTTGGACAGACAAAAGAACCAGCTTCAGCACAACCTGACCCGTAAGGACTATGGTGGAGACTCAAGAATGCTGGCTGGGTGCCCATAGGTGATAGTGCCTGAGGGATAGTTAAGCAACAAGTTGGATCCCCTGAGAAGTGTGGGGTTTAAACTCTAAGCTGAGATCCCCAGCCTAGCGGACCAGAGCCCCAAAATACACAGATAACAACCAGTGCTGAAAAACGCCAGGGTTGCTCTCTGCCAGAGATGGATGGCTGGAAATGCAAAGAGCCATTTAAAGGGCCAACACACAAATTTTCATTTGCAGCCACTTAACCTGGGTCCCAGCAAAAGCAGGGGGCAGAGTGGGCTAGAGATGCCTGAGGAGAGATTGGAGACAGACCCTTTGGGGGAGAACTGAGAGAGCGGTCACCGGGACCCTGGTACTGAGCCATCACCCATATTGTAGCAGCCATCCTGCTCAGGCAGACCAGTCTCCTACAAGCCGCAGCAGCCTGAGGGGAAACAATAGCCCTGACCCCAGGAGGGATTCTGCCATGCTCTGTGGTACTTAGGCCCGACTGCTGAGTGCAGAGTGACTAGTTTAACAACTGAAGGAGAGAGCCAGAGACAGCAGATCACTGGAAGTATCAAACAGGCTGCCTAAGGTCAGATGGGGTCACCATCTGACATCACTGAGAGGCAGATCCAGAAAGAAAAAATGGTGATAAATACTAGAGGCTACCGAGATGAAATCCACTGTGGTCTTCTCCATGATTTGAGAAATTTCCTTCCCCCACAGCTTTTTAACATTCATCTCTTGTCCATCAAGTTTGCATATTAAGTCACTAGATTTTAAAGTATAGTTTATTTCAATTCACTTACTTTGCCCGTCCCATCACTTGCCCCACTTTACCTACTGCTCTGTTTTCATTATTTTCATTTCAAATTTTCCATTCTGCACTTTTACTATTTCTTCCCTGCCCAGTCTCAGAAAACCAATATTCTTGTCAATGGTCATCTCACATCCTTTTAAAATCTCTGTGTTCTCTCTCCACCTTTAACAATTTTTGCTACTTGGTTGTACATAGGGTAGATGTTGTTGTGTTTTTTACAATTTTATCTCTAGATCTTCACTAATTTTGTATTTCATATCTCATATTTTACTAATCCTCTCTCCTACTCTTTCTTTTGTCTAAAATTTTTAATTTTGCCCTGTCTTAGCCTGTTTATTGTCTTTTCTTTCTTCATTTTCTTTTTTTTAAACTATTGTCTCCATTTTCTTCCCACCACTCCCCCCACCCCAGCGATCCCCACCTACCATCCTCTATCCTACCCCTCTTTGGTTTTGTCTATGTGTCCTTTATAGATGTTCTTGAAAACCCTTTCTTCTTTTTTTTCTCCTTCATGCTGCCCTTTTATTCTCCTTTTTCTTTTTTTTTTTTTTTCATCTCAAATTGAAGAGGGAAAATAATTTTTCCCTCTCTCAGCCTGGTTTTCATTCCTCATTCTGAGTATTCCCTCTTCCTCTCTCATTTCAAAATCACTTCCCATTCTTCTAGACATCTCTTCAACTTTTCTTTCTTTCTTTTTTTCCCTCTTATTCCCATGCCACCTATATTAATTTTAGCTCATTCGTTGTTGATGGTGCTGTGGTGATCTTTCTCCAATTCGGCTCCTATATTTTTATTATTTACTTACTTTTTCCCTTCCTTTTTCTTTCTCTCTGTCATTGTATTTTATTTTATTTTATAATTTCTTTTTAAAATATATTTTATTCATTATGCTATTACAGTTGTCACATTCCCCGCCCCCCTTTATTCCCCTCTGACCTGCACAACCCTCCCATCCACAATTCTCCCCTTTAGTTCATGTCCATGGATCATACATATAAGTTTTTAGGCTTTTACATTTCCTATGCTATTCTTAACCTTCCCTTATTTTCTACCTACCATTTATGCTTCTTATTCTCTGTACCTTTTCCTCCTCTCTTCCCCTTTGACTCCCCCACTGATAACCCTCCATGTGATCTCCATTTCTGTGATTCTGTTCTTGTTCTAATTGTTTGCTTAGTTTGTTTTCAGGTTTATTTTTTTAGGTTCAGTTGTAATAGCTGTGAGTTTGTTATCATTTTACTGTTCATATTTTTGATCTTCTTTTTCTTAGATAAGTCCTGTTAACATTTCATATAATAAGGGCTTGGTGATGATGAACTCCTTTAACTCAACATTATCTGGGAAGCACTTTATCTGTCCTTCTATTATAAATGTAGCTTTGCTGGGTAGAGTAGGTCCTTGCCTTTCATGACTTCAAATACTTCTTTCCAACCCCTTCTTGCCTGCAAAGTTTCTTTTGAGAAATCAGCTGATAGTCTAATGGGAATTCCTTTGTAGATAACTGTCTTCTTTTCTCTTGCTGCTTTTAAGATTCTCTCCTTATCTTTAATCTCGGGTAATGTAATTATGATATGCCTTGGTGTGTCCTTCCTTGGGTCCAACTTCTTTGGGACTCTTTGAGCTTCCTGGACTTCCTGGAAATCTATTTCCTTTGCCAGATTGGGGAAGTTCTCCTTCATTATTTTTTCAAATAAGTTTTCAATTTCTTGATCTTCCTCTTTTCCTTCTGGCACCCCTATGATTTGGGTATTGGAATGTTTAAAGGTGTCCTGGAGGTTCCAAGCCTCTCCTCATTGTTTTTGAATTTTTGTTTCTTCATTCTGTTCCAGTTGAATGTTTCTTTCTTCTTTCTGCTCCAAACCATTGATTTGAGTCCTGGTTTCCATCCTGTCACTGTTGGTTCCATGTAGATTTTTCTTTATTTCACATAATGCAACCTTCATTGCAGCCTGGGTCTTTTTTTATGCTGTTGAAGTATGAAGTGAGTTCCTGGAGCATCCTGATAATCATTGTTTTGAACTGTGCATCTGATAGTTTGGCTATCTCTTTGTTTCTTAGTTGTATTTTTCCTGGAGCTTTGATCTGTTCTTTCATTTGCCCCCCTCCTTTTTTTTTTTGGTCTTGGCATGCCTGTTATGTAATAAGGGTCAGAGCCTTAGGTATTCACCAGGGTGGGGCAACGCACTTTGCTGGTTTATGACACTGTATGTTGGGGGGAGTGGTCAGAAAGGGAACAGTTGTACTTGCTCCACTCTCTGCCAGTCTTCAGTCACTTTCCCCACTACCCACAATCAAACTGGTCCCTTCTGGTGCTGATTCCCAAGTGGGTGGGTTTGTGTATATTCTGGGATCCTGTGGGTCTCTCCAATGATCTCCCCTGTGAGTCTGGGGGCTTCCTTGCTGCTGCCTCAACATCCACAGGTGTTTTCTGTCAGAGGTTTTGAGGCTTTATTTCCCCACTCTGGTGCCCTGGGTTTCAAGGTCTGTCTCACTGCCCAGTTGTTCCTCCTGGCTTATCTGCATGCCAATGTGGGGCCACCCAGTCTGCAAGCCACTGCCTGGCCCCATCTGCCAGCTGCCCCCTTGCCCGACCTGGTCCTCTAGCAGCTGCCTTGCCGCAAGTCCTCTCCACCCTGGCTGCCTCTCTCTGTGCCTCCTACTGGTCTGAATGAATGTTTCTCCTTTAACTCCTTGGTTGTTGGACTTCCATACAGTTTGATTTTCTGGCAGTTCTGGATGTTTTTTGTTTTTAAATTTGTTGTTGTCCTTTTCCTGGTTGTGCAAGGAGGCATAGCGTGTCTACTTATGCCTCCATCTTGGCCAGAAGTTCCTGAAATTATAATTTCTGTTTAAACCTAATACTATATGCTTCCCTTCTCATGCTCCATTCTGTCTTATTCACTCCCTTTTTTATTCATGATGTAAATTTTACTTTCTTCACATTGCTCCAACTCCCAACTCTTAGTGCTCATCCCTCTACCCTCTCAAAATCATTTTTCTTCCAGTAGGTCATCTCCTATAAGCTCTCCTCCTTTCTTATAATAGTCTTAATCTATTTACACCCTTATTAATACTGGTTCAATTGCTGTTGATAGTGGAATTTTGGGGTGGGGGGAGTTTTTTGGGGAGTGTGAGTATGTCTCCTGGGCTTTGTGGTTTTGTTCTGGCAGCACCAGCACAACAGCATACAAGATGTAGCGGGTGGAGTGACTCTTAGTCAATCAGTTAGAGGAAGGAACCCACCAAAGAACAACCCAACAACAATCAAAACCCCGTTACATCCAGAGAGCCAACATAAATAGCATAAAGGGCATCCCAAGAGCATCAAGTTCAGGAGATCAAGGAGACTACATCACTGAGTCTCACAGGTCTCCTACCATAGAAGTTCACAGCATAGACTCAGGGAGTCAAAACAGATCAATTTAAAAAGCAGAAGCAAACAAGAAGACATTCACAAATAATGGGAAGATGAAGAAACAACCCCCAACCAAAAGAAAAGAAAAATCCTGAGAAAGAATGCTAAATGAAATAGAGGCAATTCAACTATCAGATATTGAGTTCAAAACAATGGTTATAAGGATGTTCAATGAGCTAACTGAGAATTACCAAAAACTACAGGGAAACTACAAGGAATTTATTGCAAACTATATCAGCATGAAAAAGGACATAGAAACTATCAACAAGAGCCAAGAGGAAATGAAGAATATAATTTCTCAATTAAAGAACACAGTAGAAGGAATCAAAAGTGGGCTAGATGAAGCAGAGGATCAAATCAGTGAGCTCGATGACAAGGTAGACAAAAACTCACAGAAAGAGCAAGAAAAGGAAAAAGGAAAAAAAGGAAAAAAGAATGAAGAGGGGTTAAGGGAACTGCAGGACAACATGAAATGTAATAACATCCATATAATAGAGATACCAGAAGAAGAAGAGGAGGAGCAAGGGATAGAAAAACCTGTTTGAAAAAGTAATGATGGAAACTTCCCTAATTTGATGAGAGAAAAAGCCACAGAAGTCCAGAAAGCAGGGAGGGTCCAAATCAAGAGAAACCCAAAGAGGCCCTCTCCAAGACACATCATAATTAAAATAGCAAAATTCAGCAGAAAGAGAGAATCTTAAAGGCAGCAAGGGAGAAATGGGTAGTAACATACAAGGGAGCCCCCAAAAGGCTAGCAGCTGACTTCTCAACAGAAATACTACAAGCCAGAAGGGAATAGCAAGAAATATTCTAAATAATGAAAAACAAAGACCTGCAACCAAGACTACTCTACCCAGCAAGACTCTCAATTAAAATGGGAGATGAAATAAGGAGTTTCCAAGACAAGAGAAGGCTAAAAGAATACACCTCCACATTGCAAGATATGCTAAAAGGACTGCTTTAAGAAGAGAAATAAAAAGAGTGTGAGAGAGACAGGAACACAGGTACGAAGGGGTAAAATGGCAATGAATCAGTACCTACCAATATCAACCTTAAATGTAAATGGATTAAATGCTCCAATCAAAATACATAGGGTAGCTGAATGGATAAGAAAACATGACCTGCACATATGCTGCCTATAAGAGACCCACATCAGAACAAAAGACTTATACAGACTAAAGGTAAGGGGATGGCAAAAAAATATTCCAAGCAAATGGACAGGAAAAAAAGTGGGGAGAACAATACTTATACCAGACAAAATAGACTTCAAAACAAAGGCCATAAAAAGAGACACAGAAGGGACCTTCATAATACTCAAGGGAAGAATCCATCAAGAAAATATAAACATTGTAAACATATATGCACCCAACATAGGAGCACTCAAATATATAAGAAAAATCTTGCAGGACTTCAAGAAAGATAGAGACAGCAACACAATTATAGTAGGGAATTTTAACACCTCACTGTCAGCAATGGATAGATACTCCAAACAAAATATCAACAAGGATATTGTGGAACTTAATGATGCATTACCTCAAATGGACTTAACTGATATATCTAGAACCTTTCATCCTAAAGAGGAAAATACACATTCTTTTCAAATCTACATGAAACATTTTCAAAGATAGACCACATGATAGGACACAAAAGAAGCCTCAACAAATTCAAGAAAACTGAAATTATATTAAGTACTTTCTTGGAACACAAGGGCTTGAAAGTAGAAAGGAAAAAACTCAAAAGCATTCAAACTCATGGAGACTGAAGAGCATGCTATTAAACAATGAATTAGTTAATAATAAGATCAAGGAAGAAATAAAAAAGTTTCTGGAAACAAATGAAAATGAACACACAACAGTTCAAAACTTATGGGACACAGAGAAGGCAGTTCAGAAAGGAAAGTTCATAGCAGTACAAGGCTACTTAAAAAAGATATAAACATTTCAAATAACAACCTACCCCTACCCCTACAAGAACAGGAGGAACAACAACAAAGCCCAGAGTGGGTAGAAGGAAGGAAATAATCAAGATCAGAGAAGAATTAAGTGACATAGAAACTAAAAGAACATTTCAAAGATCAATAAATCCAGGAGCTGGTTCTTTGAAAAGATAAACAAAATCAACAAGCCTTTAAGCAGACTCATCAAGAAGAAAAGAGAGAGGATCCAAATAAATAAAATGAGAAATTAAAGAGGAGAGATTATAACTGATACCACAGAAGTACAAAGGATTGTAAGAAATTACTACGAAGAACTATATGCCCAGAAATTTGAAAACCTGGGTGAAATGGACAAATTTCTAGAAAAATATAATCTTATAAAACTGAAGGAAGAAGAAGCAGAAAGCCTGAACAGACAGATAACAGCTGGTGAAACTGAAGCAGTAATAAAAAAACTCCCAACACACAAAAGCCCTGGACAGGATCTGGACAGGATGGTTTCACAGGAGAATTTTACAAAACATTTAAGGAAGAGCTAACCCCTATCCTTCTCAGACTATTCCAAAAAATGCAAGAAGAGAGAAGACTCACAAACTCTTTTTATGAAGCCAGCATCATCCTAATTCCAAAACCAGATAAAGACACAACAAAGAAAGAACACTACAGGTCAATATTGCTGATGAACATAGATGCTAAAATCCTCAACAAAATATTGACAAACCATGTCTAGCAGTACATGAAAAAGATCATATACCATGATCAAGTGGGATTTATCCCAGGGATGCAACAATGGTACAATATTCACAAATAAATAAATGTAATACATCACGTAAACAAAAGGAAAGACAAAAATCACACAACCATATCAATAGATGTGGAAAAAGCATTTGATAAGGTATAACACCCATTTATGATAAAAACACTCAGGAAAGTGGGAGTACAGGGAGCATACCTCAACATAATAAAGGGCATATATGAGAAACCTACAACAACATCATACTTAAAATGCTAAAACTAAAAACTTTCCCACTAAGATCAGGAACAAGACAAAAATGTCCACTTTCACCATTTCTATTCACATAGTATTGGAAATCCTAGCCACAGCAATCAGACAAGAAAAAGAAATAAAAGGCATCCAAATTGGAAAGGAGGAAGTAAAACTGTCATTGTTTGCACATGACATAATAGTGTACACAGGAAACCCTACAGACTCCACCAAGAAACTACTCAACCTAATAAGTGAATTTGGCAAAACAGCAGGATACAAAGTCAATATTCAGAAATCAAAGGCACTTTTGTACACCAACAACAAAATATCAGAAACAAATCAGGAAAAAAAATTCCATTACCATAGCAACAAGAAAAATAAAGTATGTAGGAATAAACCTAACCAAGGAGGTAAAAGACATGTACTCAGAAAACTACCCAACATTAAAGAAAGAAATTAAGGAAGACACAAATAAATGGAAGCATATACCGTGTTCATGGATTAGAAGAAGTAACATCATCAAAATGTCCATACTACCTAAAACAATTCATAGATTCAATGCAAACCCTATTAAAATACCAATGACATATTTCACAGATATAGAACCAACATTTCAAAATTTTATATGGAACCATAAATGACCCTGAATGGCTGCAGCAATATTTAGAAAGAAGAACAAAGTAGGAAGGATCACAATACCTGTCATCACACTATATTACAAGGCCACTGTAATCAAAACAGTCTGGTACTGACATAAGAACAGACACATAGATTAATGGAACAGAATATAGAGCCCAGAAATAAACCCATGTCTTTATGGTCAATCAATATTCAATAAAGGGGACAGAAGCATAGAATGGAGTAAAAATAGCCTCTTCAACAAATGGTGTTGAAAGATCTGGACAGCTACATTCAAAAAAATGAAACTCAACCACCAACTAACACCATACACAAAAATGAACTCAAGATGGATAACAGACTTAAATATAAATTGTGATACCATAAAAGTCCTAGAGGAGAACGTAGGCAGGAAAATCTCAGATATTCCATGCAGCAATATTTTCACTGATATGTCCTCTAGAGCCATAGGGACATAAAGGAAATAATAAGCAAATGGGGATTCAACAAAATAAAAAGGTTCTGCACAGCTAAAGAAAACATCAGGAAAAGGAAAAGGAAACCAACCATATGGGAAATTATATTTGCCAATAATACTTCAGACAAGGTTTTGATCACCAAAATATACAAAGAACTCACATGACTCCACTCCAGGTAGACAAACAATCCATTAAAAAATGGGCAAGGGACCTTAACAGACTCATTTCCAAGGAGTACATACAGAGGGCTCAGAGACATATGAAGGAAGCTCAGCATCACTAGCCATCAAAGAGATGCAAATTAAAACCACAATGAGATACCACCATCATAACGACCATCATAAACAAATCAGTGAGCAATAAGTGCTGAGGAGGTTGTAGAGAAAAGTGAAACTCTAGTACATTGTTGGTGGGAATGCAGACTGGTAGAGCCACTGTGGAAAACTGTATGGAATTTCCTCAAAAAACTAAAAAATGGAACTGCCTTTTGACTCAGCAATTCCACGGCTGGGATTATACCCTAAGAATCCTGAAACACCAATTCAAAAGAATCTATGAACTCCAATGTTCACAGTAGCACAATTTACAATAGCTAAGTGCTGGAAGCAACCTAAGTGCCCATCAGTAAATGAGGGGATCAAAAAATACGGTACATTTATACAATGGAATAGTACACAGGATAAAGAAAGAAGGAGCTTCTACCCTTTGAGACAGCATGGATGGAATTGGAGAGCATTATGCTAAGTGATATAAGCCAGACAGTGAAAGATCAATACCATATGATCTCACCTATAAGTGGAACCTAATCAACAAAACAAACAAGCAAGCAAAATATAACCAGAGACATTGAAATAAAGAACAAACTGACAGTAACTAGAGGAGAGGTGGGAGGGGGCATAACAAGGGAAAGATGTGGAAAGATCATGAGGTACATGTGTAAAGGGCCCATGGACAAAGCCAAAGGGGGAAAGGATTGAGGGTGGGAGGTGGGGTGGATGGGGAGGGGGAAAGTGGTATTGGGAAAATGGAGACAACTGTACTTGAACAACAATAAAAAAATCTAAAAAAAAATGGTGAGGGGCATGGGGTGGAGTACTGTCACATGTGGGATTTGATTTAAAACTTAAGAGTAGGGAGTCAGGAGATTTGGTCCTACCTCAACCAAATCCAGCTGGAGAAATTTAGTCAAATCACTTATGTTTAGTTTTTTCATCTGCCAAATAGCATATTGAATGAGACCAAACCAGAGGAAGTGCTCCAGAAAGTTAAAGGTTTAGTACAAATGTCAGGTGCCATAAAAATTATATACAGTTGAAGTCATACTACAATTTCAGGAAAAATCATGGTTTTTGTCAAGCATCACAGTTCTCCTAGTAATCTAAGCTATACACTTCAGCCTTAAACCTTGATTCCACATCTAATTAGGCATCAAATCCCATCAATTCTATCTCCAAAATGTCTCTCTAGTCTGTATATCCTTCTTTGTCATTGGCAAATGTTGAATGGCCAATGTTGGGAGCACCTCATTCAACATTGGCAAATGTTGAATGAGGTGCTCTCCAAACTGGTTCCTTTCCTCTAATCTTACCTTCTTTCAATGCATTAGCCACATTTGCAGTTAGAAATCTCTTTTTGAAATGGCCTGTCCTCTTAAAATCTTTTGCTGAGCCCTGGCTGGTGTGGCTCAGTGGACTCAGTGCCAGCCTATGAACGATAAGGTGTCTGATTTGAATCCTCATCAAGGCACATGCCTGGGTTGTGGCCGGGTCCCCAGTTGGAGGCATGAGAGAGGCAGAGAGGCAGCTGATCGATGTTCCTCTCCTTCTCTTCCTTTTTCCCTTCCCCTCTCCCTAAAAATGAGTAAATAAAATCTTAAAATCTTCTGCTGACTCCTCATCAACTGCAGCATAAAGCCCATGTTCTTAGTGAAGCATACTACTCTTTCACAGACTTGCTCTTCTCACAGCCTTCCCATTGTCTTCTTCGTGGAAAACTTGGTGACTTTGCACAGACAGCTCTTTTGTTCTTTGTGTCTACTGACTCCATTCATTCTTCTAAAACACACCCAAACATCGCTATCTCTGAGAACCCTTCTGAATTTCACACACTGGGTTAATGACCACTCCGCTATTCCCACAGCACCTTCTACATACCTCTTATTGCAGCAATTTGCACATCACTCTATAATGCTTGGGGTGTTTTGGATCCTTGTTTGGCTGGAGCCACTGTTATAACCTAGAGTAGCATTTCTGACATCCTGGTTTTAATGAATTATGGGAGCCTCAACATCAATCCCTGGACACATCTGACAGCTCTAGGGCAAGGAGCCACCTCTACCCTACTCTCGGTAATGGCTTTGTTATAATGGTAACACCCTTGGCTTAGGCCTAAATCCCAGACTCCTCCTCTGAGACACAGATAGAGTTCCTGAGAGCCCATCTACTGCCTTACTTTAAGTTAAAATTGAACTAAATGGGATTTTCACAGCCTGTGTACAACAGTGATGGTGAAGTAGGCTGATAGAATATTGTTGCTCTCATTTTTGTTCTTTCCTTCTATAATGCAGGAATAATCATTGTAACTTCTCAGAAGGTAGGTTTCAGGATTCTCTACCATGAATATCTCTGAATAAATTGTTTTAGATGATTCTAAGGCTAGGAACACTTCCACCCAGAAGAGAGGTTTATAAGTTTGTAAAACATATCTTTCTTGTGCATCAACTGCTTAGCAGGCAAAATTAGAAGGCTGAAATTCTGATGTTTTGCCCTATCCTTATTCACCCAATACCATAAAGGGTAGTATTAAAAGTTATTTTACAAATGACTCTAAATACAGAGTCTAATGCTGTATAATTCCCATTCAGATCCAAAGTCAAAAAGGAAAAGACCTAATTAAGCAGAAGTTTCATGGGGCACGCAAGTGACAATTCATGAATCAACAACAAAGGTAGGTAGGGTTTTCCAAAAACATATGTCAAATAACGTGGGACATCCTAAGCCTTCTGAAAAAGAAACACCTTAACCCCCGTCCCCCAGGTTAATAGTGACTAGTCATAAAGAAATCACTCTTCCTTAGCCCTTGAGGCTGGACGCTGAAACTCTGAGGCCTGGGGACAATTTACACTTAGAAAGACTTGCCAAAATTGACTATAAATCACATCATTTCCCACTAAGTTCTCCAAACCAGCCCAACTGGTCTTCACCATCATCTGTGAGCTGAAAAAATACTGGATAATCCCTCTCAGTGCTACTGATAAGGAACTCTGTTATTTAAGAACAATTATTGATGCTATGTGGTTATAAGAGGCAGGTACAGGAAGCTCTTTCTGGAAAAGAACCCAGTTAAAGACTGGTGAAGTCACTGTTTAATGGAAAAATACAAACTCTAGGTTGGTAGGGAGCTAAAGGGTGATTTTACATAACATCTCTCCTCTCTCTCCAACTACATGCTAGGTGACCTTAGACTATTCTTGAATGTCTCTCACACTGGGGAACTTCTTACTTACCAAGACAGCTCTCACACTTAGAAAATTTATTCTCTATTGAACCCAAATATGTCTCTCTATAACTTCAACATAATAATAAACTCACAGATCACCCAAAAAAGCTTTAATACTGAGTTTTCAATATAGTGAAATGATGGGGATCACAGCCTCTAATTGATTTATTTCGGAGTTTAAAAGAGATTGGTGAGGGCCCAAAGGCAGTAAAACCGAGACTTCATTACTCAGATTTAGTGAGAAATTGAGATTTATATATTCATTATCATGTGTGCTTTCTTACAAATTGAATAATCTAAAATAAAAGGAAAGCTTAATGAATTTTTTCAGGAAAAAAATGTCTAAAGCTAGAATTCTAAAAGGCTTCTTTAAAGTTCAGATGGAAACTCTTATACTTTCATGTTTCATCTGAGGAGCCAAATGGGGAGAGTCAGTCTTGGGACAAGTTTTGGCTGGGTTTGTAAGCTCATCTTGAGGACATCTGCTTCTCTATAACTAAACCACTGTCTGCTCAGAAGTGAATGTTTAGAAGTTTTTAGAAACTGACATCAAATGGCAACCTTGAAAAATATGGGATTATATGAGTCACTAAAATCACTCGATGAAACTTTAAAAAAATTCATCAGCTCTCAATACTATGGGTCGTATATCTACAGATTTGTGTTAGCCATCAGGCATGCTTAACTGTCACATCATTGGAAAAGCAGTTTCTTTGCATAAAGTTTACCTGACTGTATTTGCTATTATTTTTCTATTTGAAGTCTCTAGCACAGAAGCTGGTACTCAATAAATGCTCAGTAGGCTGAGTGAGTGAATATCCATTTCTAGGGGTCATAGCAAATGCCTAGTTCCTCTATCAACTGGTTGCCCTGGTAACTACCCTGGAGGACTGCTACTTACACCCACAGCTTCTTCCTCCCTACAAGGCCATCACTTCTTTCCTTCAGACTAAACATCCCTCATTCCTGTCATCTTTTCTATGACCTACAGCTTCAAATCCATTCATCAAAGGAGCTTCCAAATATGCTTTTATGTGTTTTAAAGAGGGAAAAATCTCATGTTAGATCTCTAAGACAAAAGAAGAAGCTCCTATGCTCTCTGTGGAGGTCACAGTGAATTCATATCTGAGTAACACAAAACAATTTAAAAATTTTTAAAATATCAGTTGACATACAATATTGTATTAGTTTCAGATGTACAACAAAGTATATTTTATAATTTATATAACTTACAAAATGATCACCCTGATATGTCTTATACTCTGGGCAACATTTTTTAAGTGTAATTTTTTTTAGCCCTGGCTGGTGTGGCTCAGTGGATTGAGTGCTGGCCTGTGAAGTGAAGGACTGCTGGTCTGTCTCATTCTGGTCAGGGAACATGCCTGCGTTGCAGACCAGGCTCCCATTTGGGGGCATGCAAGAGACAACTGGTTGATGTATCTCTCACACATTGATATTTCTTTCCCTCTCTTTTTCTCTTCCTTCCTATCTTTCTAAAAATAAATATATAAAATCTTTTAAAAAAGAGTTATTTTTATTTTTTAAAATTATTTTATTGTTGTTCAAAGAGTAATTTTTAAAAAATTGCACATCACAACCCATAAGAGGGTTGCAAAATCAACTTAATTGTGTGTGCCTGTGTGCTGTTATGTATATACATTAGTATATTTGTGCCTATTTGTCACACACACACGGCGTCCCTCAAGGGGCACAGAATTTGGCTTACGTGTTATCCCCCACTCATCTGCTTGTCCTGGCACTTTTGTGTAGGGCTCCAACTGCACTGATACAAGGGGAGACTGTGTATGTGTGTACTGAGTTTTAAAGTCAATGTATTTCTTGTTGTGATCTAGGATCTCAAAAACCAGTTTGATACCAATGCTGGGCAATTGGACAGTTAGGACAGATGAGGGCTCCACAATCATGCCAAGCAAACACTTCCTTTGGCACATTTAGGTAAACCACTTACAATTTCACAGGTATTCATTTTCAAATGCAGCTAGGAGATGTAGACCAGTAACTATGAGTGAATTAAGGATTATTAACGTGGTTCCCAAATGAGTAGGGTTACTAGAGTTTATTAAGAACTTAAATTTGGTATTCTCCCAGGAAGGCTAGCCGCCACATGGCACTGGCTATGTCACACAGCTTCTGCTGCACAGGCTGAGAGGTGGGAATCCCAAAATTTGAGGACAAGATGCTTTTAAAAAGACAGCGTATCCAAAACATCACTTTTTTTTTTTTTGAGTTGGTCATGGTTATCACTTACCCTGATTCTTGCTTTAATTATAAATTTAGTTTAGGTTTATCATTATCCCTTTTATTTGTTATATATAAATTTATTAACTCTTAATAATATACAATTTGCATTAACTATATTTTGGCCTAATATTTTCTAATGTTAGGCTTCAAGATACGTGTACACTTGAAGATAAATCATCCCTAAATAGGGATAAATATATCCCTATTGCTATAGCATCTGCAAATGTGATTCTCCTCACACCCACGGTTTGTTTTTACAGTCACATTCTTCATTATGAGCATGTTTGGTACTGGAAATCAAGACTTATTGGTGTAAATGAGACGTAGGATGTTTTATCCTAAGTGGACTGAGTTCTAAAAAGTCTGAGATCCACTTATTCTGTAGATAAAGAGACTGAAGTTGAGATGAGTTGACTAATCAAGATGAGCAAAGGTGTTTGGACAAGAACTCAGGTCTTCAGATTCTCTCTGTGCCATCAGATCAGCCCAACGCCAGCTGTGCCCCAGAACACGAGCCTGACCCAGACCAGAGGCCTCATAGCTGTGTGTTTCGTCACCATTGTTACTATTAGGTTCAACAGTATAACCACAGATTTGTTAGGTCAAAAACTATCAAATATTGGCACTTTTATATGATTCGGACTAAACTATATTACTTTAATAAATGCTGCCTATGCCATCTGAGATCTTAATTTTCCTATGAAGAGCAGCATAGAATATTTGTTAAGTGCATAGACTTGAACCAAACTGCCTGAGTTCAAGTCTCGACACTTAAACATTGTCTGGCCACGTTCCTTTAGATTGTTTCTCAGTGTCCTGAAAGGGAACACAATACTATATAAGTGTTCGCTATTATTATTATTATTCCTAAAACTCAACATACTTACTAATTAGCCAGATGGCCTGATAGAATTAAAGAAACTTTACATGTTTGTTCTGAAATGTGTTTTCTGGCATAAAAAGTGTTTTGTAGAGACAGATTTTCAGGCTCTTTCCCTAGCAAGATTGGCTATTTATTTGCTTGGCATTTGGCTTTATCGTCACCAGTGGTCCTCTCGAAAGTGCTATTTCTCTCTGCAGACAACATGGGTTAATCAATAACACAGAGAGGCTGAGTCCTCTAGTAACAGAAGTCAACTGTGTGTGTGATTTGTTGCTCTGTTTTTATTTCATCTATTTTTGAAAATATGGCTGCTCTCTGAAGCGCCAGTTTATTCTCCAGGCACTTAAACTAAAGTATTACTATAAAAAAAACCCTAAAGAAGCAGAAGAAAAAAGCACCCAAACTTGAAGACTAGCTTTGTTTAGCTCATGATGTGAAGAGAAAAACAACAATTTAAGGGTAAATCAGAGTGCCGCAAAGGGATGCCAATGCAGCCTGATGCTGACTAATTACTTTTCTATAGGTGATGCTCAATTTACTGAACACCTGTGCATGACAGAATTTGGGACACTGTGGGTGGCACAATTCCAAGATATCTACATAAATCAAAAAAGCCAAATAGTCCATCTACAAGCATCATTTTATTAGGTGAAATAAAATATGAGCAGAAAATTGCAGTTCGTAATTAAGTGATGGGAGAGGCTATAGGGTCCAAAAAAATATCGTCTGCTTGGATGCAAGTAAATAAACAGATCAGGCCATGGAAGCTGTACCTCCCCATCATGAGATTTCAAACAACGATGTTTAGAAGAGAAGCTATGGTGATGCTGGGAATGATTTGTTACCTCCCCGATTTTAGGTGTGGGACTAGAATAAAAACATAATTTTTTAAAATCAAATGAATTATTGACGGATTACTTTTCACTATACACCTACAATTTACTACTACAGATACAAATTCTCATGAAGAAAAAGTGAATAAAGCTGAAGGAAATTAAATAATTTGACAAAAAAAGATGAGAGGGTTTGTTGACAAATGAAATGTTGACTGATTTTTTTACACCATGGTTTGGTTAATGGCATAAATTTTCTCCTCTCTTGGATCTATGCTTTCCTCTCCTCTTCTCTGGGATCTAATGTATTTTCATGTGTAAGATGTATTTCAAGTACCATTATATTCAGTGACAAGGTATTTCAAAGCATATTGTCTCAGGGAACATCGATAGGAAAAGGATAGAAATAGAACTATATACTGTCTCTATTGTTAACTCTAGATAATTGTTAAGTGAATGACTAATGAAACAACAAATTGATTAATAAAACAACAGACTGATTAATAATTAAGTTTATGACTAGGAATAGAAGATTCTTCTACTCAGCACTGCTTTGACTTTGGGGTTTCAAGTCATTTTTTGCCCCATTCATTTGACATTCAATAATTTACGAAGTATTTTCTTATCAGGCATCATTCTAGGTGTTGGATATACATGATCTCATAATGTTCATGCCATCTCAATTCAGACAATTACTAGTTGTCTTTAATTTATCCTTGGTTCTCCTGGTCCTTGAAATTTTCTCCTTGGCCATTCTACCTAATCTGTCAATTTTCTCAGCTAGAAAAACAGGACAGTAAGGTCTGCTCCAGCTACATTACAGTGTTGTGAAGAAGGATTAAACCAGTTTGTGAAATGACTTGGGAAACATAATAATGGCAGTAAGTACATGTATCAAGATATTACAGGTTGGCAGTAGATTGCTGTGGTAAAGAGCAAAGGCTCTGGATGCAAACACAGCCTGCTTCGATTTGAATCCCACTTCTTCCAGTCACCAGTGTGCTGCCTGGGGCAGGATACTTAACATCTCCATCTGTCAGTTTCCTCATGTAAAAAAATAATAATAATTATATTGACCTGTGTTAGTCGGCTTGGGCTACCATACAAAACAGGACAGACTGGGTGGCATAACCAACAGAAATTTATTTTCTCATAGATTTGAAAACTAGAAGTTCAAGATCAGGGTGCCGGCATGGTCAGGTTCTGATGAGATCTTTCTTTCTGGCTTGCAGATAGCCACCTTCTCATTGTGTGCTCACATGACTTTCCCTCAGTGTGTATATGTGGAGGGAAAGAGAGCTCCCTGTCTTCTCACTTCCTAAAGTCACTAATTCCACCATGAGGGCCTCAGCTACATAACCTCCTCTAAACCTAGTTAGCTCCCAAAGCCCTTACCTCCAAATACTATCACATTGTAGGTTAGGGTTTCAAAACACAAATTTGGGAGGAGAGACACAATTTAGTCCTTATCATGACCTCATAGGGTTGTTATAAAGATTATGTACACTAACCCATGTAAAGCACTTTAAATGGCATCTAGTATTTGGTGACTTCTCAATAAATGTTTGCTATTATTATTTCTGGAGCCAAGAGTACAGCAATTTAGTTTACTAAGAAGATTGTTTAATAATCCTGGTTATAGAAAAATTCTAGAAACCAAATTCAGTGCTTGTTAAGCTCTATATGTTTTATATAAGGGCATTATCAAATATATCAACATAACTGATTAAGCAATGAGTCAAGGGACCTCAGGAGACCTCAAAAAGATCCCTCATTTCCTCCTCTTTGGTCCTCTGACTCTACACAATCCTCTTTTGAGGAATCCAGCTGGCTCTCCTCTGGGAAGCTTTTCCCCTCTCTGGAACATTCTGTACCTCCTCCGCCTTTGTTTTGTTTTCTGGGTTGATGACATGGGCAGAGAAGAGTAGAGGAAAAGGTGAAGGTACTATCTGTAACCACAACTTCTTAACCATGGAAGGCCAGGGTTATTGATAGCAGCTTGTTTTAAACAAAAGCTATGATCAGATAATCTATTTGAAATGGTCAACTAGTTAACTAGCATCCAACATAATGGTCTTCTCTGAAACAATCCTGTTTTCATACTTAAGTTATGGGGCCCTCACTATAATACAGGACAGTTCCTTTTGTTTTGGAACAATTCCACAGATGAACAAAGTCTTCTTTGAGTTGAAATCTACTTTCTATCCACTGGTCTTAATATTTCTTCTGTGTTGTAATGTTGGGAACATAGTAGGTCTCTAAAAAGGTACAGCTGAACTGAACTGGTTCTTGAGGTGCTCTTCTACATTTACAGTTTTCCCATCATCTCTTATTTTTCCAGTGATGCTGTCCTATAAAAATCTTCCTTTTTTTCTTCTTTACTTCCATGTCTGTCCCCCTTTGCTCCACCCTGTCTGCTCCCAGCTCCATATTCAGGAACCCAGAGGGAGAAGGAAGAGGGAGTGAGAAAAGGGGCATTGAGGAGCTAATGAAGAAGGGTTAATGATGACACCAATTCTCTCTCCCTGACCCCTCTAAGAAAAAGAGGTTCCCTCAGATTCCAAAGGGTCTATGTGTTCTAGGGCATTTAAACATATGCTATCACAAATGATATATTCCTGCTCTTTAACCCCAGCCAACTACCATTACAATGTTTACAAAGCCCACATTAGCAAACTACTTACTGCCCACATTAATGCTATAATTTACTGATTAGAATGCCTGGAGATGATATGATGTGCAACAAAGCCAATACTTATTTTTCTAGTGGCTGTATTTGAAAACAGGCTTCTCTCTGGAATTTATCACATGTGGGTCACTGGCATTATTGTCTACCTGAGATGTACTTGTCTGGGACAGTCCAGCTGGTTGACTGTGTTCTCCTAAATGTATTAAGCAGAAAAGCTCTGAAATAATTTGAATTTGGTCCCAACTTCTCCCTGACCCAAAGCAAAAGCAGATATAGTCAGATTGGACAGTTGTGTTCTATACAAAGACAGGAGGAGTTCTAAGTTTTGTCTCCTCAGAGGTTCTCTATCCATTCAAATGCCTGAGCATCATATCCTAATTACCAAGTCTTGTGAAGCCTACCTCTTCCAGTCAAGATGAAGTTATATGTAAATGTGGCTCACCTCCTCATACAACCACAGCAAAATTACAACTAAAATACAGAACAACCATCACTCAGAACTATAAGAAAATTGAGCTGTATGGAAGTCTGATAACTAAGGAATTAAAGAAACCACACTCATCTAGACAGGTAGGAGGGATGGAGGGGCAGAGGTAAGGAAACACAAAACTGCTATACCCAAACCCACATGTGGTGGATATAAAACGGAAGGATATCTTGGGAATGAGGGATCCTAGCCCCACACCAGACCACTCAGCTCAGGGTTCCAGTGTCAGGAAGATAAGTCCCCATAACTTCTGGCTGTAAAAAACAGTGGGTGTTGGGTTGGCGGAAGAAACTGCAGGATTCTCAGGTGTCTCCTCTCGGAGGGCCCTGCACATGGACTTACTCATACGTACTCCCTCTAGGCTCCAGCACCAGGGTAATACCTTAAAGGGCACCAGTGGCATACCTGAGGAACTGAAGTGTCTGGCATCAGGGTGAGAGCTGGGGGACAGCATCCTCCCAGACAGAAACTCAGAACTCAGACAGTAGCTTTGTTGAGCCCTCCCTTACTCAGAGCCACAGAGTGGTGGCACCATATCTGAATCTCCATCAACCTGGCTCACATGGTAAGCACTGCCTTGATGGTTAGCTAAGGGTCTGCACCATCCAACTTACAGGCCCACCCAAGCAACCTTTCTGCCCTGATAACAGTGGCTTTTCCATATGAAGGGCTGGGCTAAGCACAGGCTTCAGATCTTCCTAAATCTGCTCAAAAAAGCAACAGGGAGCCCAGCCCCCATACCTCTCACTGAGTGGCCCCAGGCTTGGCACTAGCAGCAGTGATCTGCAGATTGTTTTATAACTTACTCCAAAGGGCCCCAGATAGAACACAAGTGGATGCTGACCTTGGCCTGCACCACCTGGTAAACTCCAGAGCCTGCACACCCAGAGGATAGTTACAGTCCACATTGGAACAATACCCAATCACCTTCACAAGCCACAGAGGGAAGTGGTTGTTGGCTAAGGGTCACAGCCAGTCCTACCAGTTGTCTTGACTGGGTAAATCCCTCCCATTGACTTGCTGACAGTAATCATAACTCAACTACAAGAGAAGGGAGTGCTCAACCCACACAGAGGAAGCACTTCAAGTATACAGCTTGAGAGATAGATGAGGCTGTGTCACAGGACCCTACAGCACACCTACTACATTAGGCTATACCACCAAGACACAGAGTCAAAGCAGTTCTACCTAACACATAGAAACAAACATGGGGAGGAGTTCATGAAGAGAAAAAATGAAGAGACGAAGAAATATGGCCCAAATGAAAGAATAGAACAGAACTCCAGAAAAAGAACTAAACAAAATGAAGATAAACAATCTAACAGATACAGAGTTCAAAACACTGGTTATAAGGATGCTCAAGGAACTCAGTGGGTACTTCAACAGCATAAAAAAGACTGAGGCAGAAATAAAGGATATACTAACTGAAATAAAGAACAATTTACAGGGAATCAAGAGTAGAGTGGATGAAGCCAAGAATCAAAGCAATGATTTGGAACATAAAGTAGGAAAAGATGTTTGTGGCAGACCCTTTTGCATGGCGTGGGCCCAGCTCCCACTCAGAGATGCACAGGATCCATGCCCACAGATAGGTTCTCTCGTGGGTAGTTAGATTTGCAATATACTTAGGCTGTTTTGACACTTGTTCTTTGTCTAAAACCCCCTCACCCTGCAAGTACTTTGCAAAGACCAGTGTAACTGGCTGCCTATTCATTTGCTAATGTCCTTCTTCTATGATGTAATGAGGGGCATTGGCTCCTTTGTTGTAACCGGGATAGTCAGGAAGAACCATCTTGGAATGTGAGGAGATATGATTAGAATAAAGGCCTGTCATGGCGGAGGCCGAGGCTTTTGCTCCTCTTGAGAGAAAAGCCATGCTGTTGTCCAGTGTTTCCTCCACTGGACTCAGTAGTCCATGTGTATGTTTTAATTCATCCATAATGACGTGGACACTGCTGGCCGGTGTCCGCATCAGATGTTCAATGAGTTTAGCAAGAAGAAAAAGAATTCAAAAAATTGAGGATAGTGTAACGTGCTTCTGGGGCAACTTTAAATGTTCCAACATTTGCATCATAGGTGTACCAGAAGGAGAAGAGAAAGAACAAGAAATTGAAAATCTATTGGAAATAGTAATAAAAGAATACTTCCCTAATTTGGTGAAGGAAACAGACATACATGTCTAGGAAGCACAGAGAATCTCAAACAAGATGGACCAGAGTACCACACCATGACACATCATAATTAAAATGCCAAAGGTTAAAAATAAAGAGAGAATCTTAAAAGTAGCAAGAAAAAGAAGTTAGTTACTTACAAGGAAATTCCCATAAGGCTGTCAGCTGATTTGTCAAAAGAAACTTTGCAGGCTAGAAGGAACTGGCAAGAAATATTCAAAGTCATGAAAAGAAGGGACCTACAGCCAAAATTGCTCTACCCAGCAGAGCTTCATTTAGAATGGAAAGGCAGATAAAGAGCTTCCCAGACAAGAAAAATCTAAAGGAGTTCATCACCGCCAAACCATCATTATATGAAATATTAAAGGGACTTATTTCAGAAAAGGAAGATCAAAACTATGAGTATTAAAATGACAATAAATACATAACTATCAGCAATTGAATCTAAAAAGCAAACAAACAGAACAGGAACAGAATCACAGATATGGAGATAATTTGGATGGTAGCCAGTGGGGAGGGGAATCTGGGGGGAGTGGGGGAAAAGGTAAAGGAATTAAGAAGTACAAATTGGTAGTTACAGATTAGGCAGGGGGATGTTAAGAGTAAGTACAGGAAATGGAGTTCCCAAAGAACTTATATGCGTGCATGACCATGGACATGAACATAGGAGTGGGGATCGCCAGAGGGTGTGGGGGTGCTGGGTGGAGGGAGGCAAAAGGAGAAAAACTGGGACAACTGTAATAACATAATCTATTTTTCAAAAAGCTTACCTCTTAAGTATTTCTCTAGCTGCATTGTCTCTCACATTGGACCATGACAGTAACTTCCTTTCTTTATTCTCATCCATCCTTCTCATGGCTACCAGGATGAACTTTCAATACACAACTCCTGCTCAAATGCTTTAAAACTTACCCACTATTTGTAGCAGTGAACTCCAAAGTGCTGGGGGGTGAGCACAGCTCAGGGAGTGCACAAGATGGTGCACATGTCAGGAAAAAAATAGAATTCTATTTATATTATGTTTCTTTTAAAAGTCAGAAATTAAATCTTGCTATATTGAATAGGTTTATTGATACTGATGCTTTCACTCAGTCCTCTATTAGCGCATCTCTCCTCTGTTTAAGGATTGTAGAAAACCTGAGGAGAGAAAGGGTGTTTCACAAAGCAGAAGGGTGAGAGTATGACCCATTGGTTTTTGTGGGCCTCATCAACAGGACCTGAATTGTAGAATGTATACTGTATTTTGCAAAAAGCTGGAAAGTGGCCATAAGACTCTTTTGGTTTGCACAGAGGTTACATTGTTCAAAGTACCTGCATGGTACTTCTCCATAATAATAAATTATGTGTTTTAATCTTTTGATAAACATTCAAATTTTGCTTATCTTTTCTGTGTATAAATTGTTACCAGAAATATGCCACATAGCAAATAACAGCGTTCAGGAAATGGCAGGAACAAGAAGGACTCTCTACATTCCCCTGAAGCAGGTCTTGAAACCCTCAAGTGGGAAGGACCCTCCTTTACCTGGAAGAAGGAACATCTTTATCCCCTGAAGCAGGTCTTGAAACCCGCATGTGAGAAGGACCCTCCTCTATGTGGAAGAAGGAGCATCCTTATCTCTGATGACAGAGATAAATAAAGTACTCCTACAAATTCATAAGGAAAAAGATAACTCAGTAGAAATTGTCAAGGATATTTAAATAGCCAATAAACATATGAAGAGTTCAGCCTCAACCTCATTAGTCTTTAGGGAAATGCAGTTTAAACCAAAATAAAGTTTCCCCAAGAAGATGTAGTTTTCCCAGTTCCACCACAGTGTTGAATCCCCCAGGTTCTCATACTACCTTGTACATTCCAGACTGGGTTCTAGAGAAGGCAGCAACCCAGGAATGCCAACAAGAGCTAGCAAAAACAAACAAATAAACAGAAATTCTCCAAAGCCTATGCTAGCTAGCCAAAGACCTGGGAATGAGCAGTCTAACAAAACAAAACTTTTAGACATAACAGCTTTATTTCAGCCAAACACCACCAAAGTAACCTGCTGCCCCATCACTACCACCTTCAATAAAGGCTGATTGGGGAGCCAGGATTTTCATCCTCATCAGGTGGTTAAGTGGTGACCATCGTATCAGTGGAGACTCTGTGGGGAGACTGGACTTTCACCTCTACCAGGCAGTAATGAGGTACCTCATCCCTCTCTGTTGGCATAACAGAGCACTCTAGTAGGGGTTCTGAGCTCTCATTCCCACCCAATAGCAACAAGGAATCCCTAACCTACCCCTGTCTTCTGGAGGCCCATGTGAAGATCCTTGACACTACCTCATCCTGGAAGTAATAAAGTCCCCCTTCAACTATCAGAGCAGGGTCAGAGGAGGCTTCCTGAAACACAAGATTTAAATAGAACCCAGAGTCATATAATATCCTCAGTGCCCAGGTTTCAGTAAAAAAACACTTGTCTTACCAAAAACCAGGAAGATCTCAAACCATATGAGAAAAGAGACAATCAAAAGACACTAATGCCTAGAACAAACAACAAAAAGCTTCAAAGCAACACCTTCAAAAGCACTAAGATAAATCAAAATGGAATTTAAAAAATGTTCAAGTAATAGAAAGGCAGGAGCAAGTAAACAGAGAAATAAAAACCAGTGGCAACAAAAGGCACAAAACAGAAAACAAAACAAACAACAAAATGAAATGTGACCCAACATATCAAAAAGAAAAGAAAGCTGGGTCTATAAATTTTTCTCCTTGGCTAATTCTTCTTTAAATGAGTAGCATTTTGTGAAGAATGACCACCCTTAAATGCTAGGGTCAAAGCAATTTATGAAATGTTAAAATTTTATATACAATTGGGTAAAGCAATCGTGATTTCATTCAAAACTGTCTTTTTCTCAATTGGATATTGAGTGTTAGCATGGCAAAATAAAAGCAGAAGCAAATAATAAAGAAAAATTGAAGCAGATTGGATATTTTTTATAATCAAGGAAGTTAGGTTGAGTAAGATTTCTGTTAGCTAAGGTAAATTAATAGAATTGATTGATGTCCCAAACTAATTTAGTTTTGTAGACTACATCTTTGCAACTAAGAAATAATTCTATAATTCTCTCTCTCTCTCTCTCTCTCTCTCTCTCTCTCTCTCTCTCTCTCTCTCTCACAAGCACACACATACACACACTGGAATAGATGGTTAAAATGAGGAAGCTGATGATATCAAGTGATGAAGAACTCATATGGAGTAGTGAATTCACTTTCGTTTTGGAAATCTGTTTAGCAATATCTCCTAAAACTAAACTAATCATACCCTGTATTACAGCTATTTCTTGCCTAATTATATGTATCTTTGCTTGAAAGGAGAAATATAAAAATATTCATAGAAGCATTATCAATACTAGTCAAATACCAGAAATAACCTAAATGATCACTAACATTAAGATGGGTAAGTGAATTATTGTATTCCATACAATGGATATTATATAGCAATAACAATGAACTACAGCTGTATCCAACAACATGGACGAACCACACGAACACCAGCAGAGTGTAAGAAGGCTGATACAAAAGAATGCATACTATATGACTTTATTTATTTACAGTGCAAACCAGGCAAAAACTAATGAAAGGTATTAGGAGTTGGGATAGTGGTTACCTATGGGAAAGGGGCAAGGGGTAATAACTGGGAGAGACAAAAAGAGGTACTATCTTTTGGTCTAAGTGGTGATTACGTGGGTGAATTTACCATGTAGTAACACAAGCTGTACACTCTGACCTGTGAACTTTCCTGCCTTTATGTTTTACTTCAGTGAAAATTTTATTAAAATGGTAACAATAAATTCATGTTCTCTATCACTCATAATACAAATGTTATATTTTAGTGATGACTGAGAAAATAACTGCATTTTGCAAACACTGTGCCATTGAGAAAGGATTCTGAAAATAAGAGTGTAAAATTTTTCATTGTTAACACGTCTTTGCTGTTCAAAATGATTTGTATGTGAGCTCTCTACACACTAATAATCATGGGGACATAGTTTTTATCCTGTTCAAAATCTCCCAAATGAGAAGTTTCAGTGGATTTTGAGCTATTGTTAATAATGCCAATAAGAATGCTCTTGGTTTAATACTTTGTAATATAGTGATTTTAGCATGTCTTAGTTCATTCCGGCTGCTATAACAGAATACTATAAACTGGGTGGCTTATTAATTAACACCCAAAGTTTATTCCTTGCAGTTCTCGGGGATAGTAAGTCCAAGATCAAGGTGCTGGTAGATTCAGTTTCTGGTTCATAGGTAACTAACGGTGTACCTTTTCATTGCATTCTTAAATGATGTGAGGGAGCTCTCTTTGGGCTCTACCTCATGCCTTAGTCAAGTCCCAAAGGGCCCAACTCCAAACACCATCACATTGGGATTGGGCTTTACGTATGAATTTGGGGGAACACAAACTATTAGTTTATAGTAACTGATTATTAATTTGGTAATGAATTTTGGGGGACATAAACATTTAGTGTATAGCAAGTGATTATTAATGAAATAAAATAACAAAAGTAATAATAACTAGTACACGCTAATCACTTTTTATGTGCCAAGTACTTTTATCTAAGTATTTTTTACATATTAACTCATTCAATTCTCATAATAATCCTGTGATAGTCATAGAAATTATTATTATTTCTATTTTATAAATAGTTTGCCCAAGTCACATAGCTACTAATTGGTACACTCAACATAGTATAAATAAACATAAAACTAAGGAGCATCCCTGAAGGTTATTTATTGATGGAAAAAGTTTGGAGACAATTTTCAGAGTTTAAGATTCAAACACCACTGTATGTCATGAGCTTGTTCCTATAAAAGTTGCTCAGCTTCACCCTTTACAGTCTCAACCTCAAACTTGGGGCTCCTTGTGCTTCCCAGAACTCATTTCACTCTTAAGTACCTGGGTCTTACTCAATGATGTTATTTGTAGAAGGCCCTCCCTCTATTAATCTATCTGGTAAACTCTTATTTACCCTGCACATTTATTTCAGTTTACGCTCTACCTCCTTTGAAAAACTTTTCCTGAAATGCCAGGCCATGAAGATCTCCTACCTGCTTGGCGGATACATTTTTTTTTGGTAAATCGTTTTGTGCTTTTAAGTCTATATAACAGTAGAAAAAAATGTTAGATGTTATGTGAAAGGCATAATGTCCCCTATTACATAAATGGTGATTCTGTGGAGGGGTAGGTATCTATGTGCTTGGTTTGAATCCTGAATCTTCCACTTACAATGTTACGGCCTTGGACAGGCCAGCTTACGTTCTCAGTGCTCCAGTTCCCTCATCTGTAAAATGGGTATAAAAACATCATGTACCTCATAGAGTTGCTATGGGTATTAAATGAGTGAAAATAGGTAGAATACCCAGAAAATAGTGAATATGCAGTAAAGGGTGGCTATATTTATGACGATGTACTGGGAATGGTCACTCAGCCCTCAGCATCTATTCCTACTTCTTTCTGTGGAATTTCCTTACTATAGAGCCTGCAACACTAAAACCACATTTTTCTAGACTCCCTTCCAGGTACAGTTTATAATGCAAATTAAGTTCCCACTGTTAATGACTTTCTTCTGGATTTGGAAGGTTTTACTATGGACCAAGTTACCTTTCTCCTGTCTTCCTGTTGTCAGTAGATTATGCAGAATTGCGTATCGAGAGGCAGTTATGTGGTGGTGGAGCACATAGCAACTGCTTTCTAATCCTTTGTGCCTTTTCTCTAGATTGTGGAGTATGGTGGTATGTTCTTGACTACTAATTTTTCAGTGGTACTACAAACACTTCATTCCCTGAATTAAATCTCCTTCTTAAACTATATAGGATGGTTTCTATTTTTCTATGAACTCTGATTGAGCACATGGAGACCTCTGGACCTACACATGAGCACAGGGCCAGAATACAGCCAAGCTCTGGGCTTTATAAGGAACTCAACTTGTTAGGTGTCACTTTTTGGCAAATATGTGAACTTATTTCCTGTGTTGAATGTGGAAGTCATGGCCACCCTCTGCTATGCAGAAATGACCATCTCACCTACAGACAAATCACCTAGTCATTCTCAAATAACAGAGAATGATCTTCCAGTGTATTCTGGATCTGCTGCCACTTTAATTGGATAGCTGAAATTACTGACAAAGAAAATGCCACGCAAATGTTTATGATTCACTGCCTCTGAGAGTCTGAATACCTGTTTGGCACCAGGCTTCAGTACAAACAAGGGCTGTAGGAAGTTTTTTATCCCACCTACACAGGAACTAAAACTATGTTAAGTTAGCTGTCCAGGCTTGCTCTGTAGCCATCAGGTTTCATTCTGAAGGAAAATGATTAATTCCCAGAACCTCTTATATTAAGGGGAAAATAACGCAATTCCTGTGTGCTTAAAAGTTTAATCCAGGCTCCCTGCCAGATGTCTTTTTAGGATGCTAAAATATACATACTTGTCAGCAGCATTAGCAAAAACATCTAGAAGCATACTAATCGCAGTTCCCAAACTCTCTGGATATTGACACTCAAGTCCACTTCCCCTTCACTTTGATCAACTCATCTACTAATGCTGAAGACTTTTCTTTCAGGATTTAACCCACAAATTTATTCTCAATGCTTGTGACGCAAACGGTAGAAAAAAAACCAAAACCTCATCTGAGGCTATCAAGACAAATTTTCCTGGTTGTGTTCTTTACATAGCAAGAAGCAGCCCAATTCTCAGGGGAAGGAGGAGGGGAGATGTGCATTATCTCTGAGCCAAATTTACAAACTTGTATTGGATTTAGCTTTCTCCTATTCCACTCTAATCCTTCCTCTTCAGCTCTTGATTCCCAAACTGTCCTCCTGTTTCTTTTAAGATCTTACTCACTCATTCCCTCACTTTATCCTTAACTTCTCCCTCCTTCCTAGATCCTTCCCCTCAAAGATTGAATATGTTCAAGTATTTTCTTTCTTAAAAGTTTGTAACATTATACCCCTTTTAGTTAACACCTACATCTTTCAAAGCAACTCCTTACAACTTTATTTCTTAAATTGAGGCAAGGTGATATATTACAAAGGTCTGTGTGTTCTTTGTAAAAATATTAAACTTGTATTTTCATTTTTATGATTATTTTGAATAATGATGTTAGATCATCTGGATGACTGCTCTATAACCAAGTAGTACCACGAAATTTCAGTGCCTTTTAACTTGGTACATCTGAATACTTTGGCACCAAGTGCTATCATTTTAAATGTCTTGGACTGAGGAGAAAAGACCAGGGGTGGACATGTTCTAAGGTTAGATATTGTTTTGGGGGGCACCATACAAAAATGGGAAGGTGGCGGGAGGATTGAGTCATTACCAGGTACATGGAAGTACAAGCATATGCCAAACTCAAAATGACCTGTAGCCAGTACCACAATTCATGTTGAGAATGGTTATGTAGTTTGACAAAATCATAGAAACTACTGAATTTAGTTAATATTGTAAGTTTGAATTTAATTTGTTTTAAAATTTTCTTTATATTTAACTTACATGCATGCCTTGGTTTCTTGGTTGTATTAGTGCTGTAAATATAGATAATTTATATCTAGTTTATGTTTATATATATTTAAGTAATTTTAAGCCAGCTTAAGGCAATTGAACAATTCCATTTGTTATATAAAAATTGATCTTACAAACATATAGAGCTTCCTATATGCTAGAAATTGTTTTAAGTATTAACTCATTTATGTAATTCTTGTAATAACTTTATGATGTAGGTATTGCTGTTATCCCCACTTGGCTAAGGAGATCTGTCTGAGGCACAGAGAGATTAATAACCCTCCCAAGGTCACACAGTTAGTAAGAGGTGCAACTGGGATTTCAATCCAGCAGGCTGGCTACAGAGTCCCTCACTTTAACCACATGGAATGCTGCCTCCCTTTGGATAGTGTCTCTATCTACTCTGTTAAAGTTTGAAACATGTTATACAACCTTAGACTACATGGTCTCTCCTTGATATGTATTCACTAGGGTTCCACCTTTGGCTTTTTTCTCTTTTTACTTGATGTGTTCTCCCAGTACATTATAGATTATTATAGTTTTAACTACCTTATTTCTAGATCTCTAACTGCAGATTAGAGCATTAAACTGTTTTAACAATACATGCAATCAACTGGATATACTCATCTGCAAGTCTCAAAGGCACCTCAGGTTCAACCTAAATTAAACTATGAGATAAACTTTTCCACTCCCTACTCTATCGCCACTCCAATAAATCTACCTTTTCTATTCTACTATCTCTCTTGCTTAATGGCCCTACTTTCTCCCCTGGGATGCTCACTGTTTAGCTGGGGAGAGAGACAAGCAAACCAATTACTATGGTGTTCCAAAAGGCCAAGGAAGGGTATCTTTTATGTGCACAATTTATATTGGCATTAGAAAATGTACAATAATTTCTTCATTTTAGCTTCAAAATGTAATTTCTCCAACTTTGTTCTCTCTCCATTTCCACCCCAAATAAGAAGCAATTGTTTAGGTAATTTTTTTCCCATCTGAAATGAAATAAATAAAAGAAAATGTTTTCTATACCCTCTGACGAGATCAGATTAATTTATCTTTAAAACATTTTTTCTAACACTCCAAACCATTTATAGGAAAAACACTATATAGATTTTGGTCACTCATGTAACCTTTGACTGACTCTGTGGCAGCTGCAGTGTGAAGTTCACTACTGGTCATGGCTGCACATACAGCTTTCATGGGGTTGACCATTGCAAGAGATAGCTCCTTCTGCATGTGTACAGACAGTCGCCACCTTGAAATTCGTGTGGCACAACACTGGTGAGAGGTGGCAGTGATGCTCAGCATGGAAGGAAAGCCATAGAATAAAGTCATAGCTGCCAGAATCTTGCCTTTCTTCTTGAAGGCGTTTGTCATGATAGTATCCCTTTCAGGAATAATTTTGTTATAAAAACAGGTATTCAAATTGCTTAAGCCTAAGAGGGAGTTTTATTATCAGGATACAAGTGTCTTCTCAAAACTCAAGGGAAAGACTATGGAACCTGACCTTGAAAGGGTCTAGAAACAGGGAGTTCTTAGTTATTATTTCACCATTTCTCTCTCGCTCCTGCCATTCGGTCGCCTCCTGTGTCGGTTGCATTCTTCTTTCCTCGGCAGCCCACTTTCTCCCCACACGTGGCCACACGCAGCAGCTCCACCTCTAGTCCCCATCGCAGTGTTACACTCAACTTTGAGTTTGTGCACTAACACAAAGCGATGAACATCTCTAAGACCCAATTTCAAATCCTGGAATGGAGTCTGATGAATTCACTTTGGTTCATATCTGGTTGTGCACAGGGAGGTGGGATTATTTCATATATGAGTATTAGGGACCCATATGGAGGTAGTTGGCAGATACCCTCTAATGGTCTACTACAGGTATGTTTTGTAAATACTAAAGTTTTATAGTAAAGAGAGAAAAGCCACAAAGCCTGACCTCGTGAGATAAAATAAGCGCAGCATTTGTTTGCTTCCTAGTAAGATTTATGTTGCTGTTAATCACAAAGAATGTCCTACTTATAGCCACCTGTGTTATTGAATAAACATGATTCTCTGGGACCAGACTGCAATGAACTCACTAGACCCATACTCCCTTTCACTCTCAGGGAGGGAGAGATCTGGTCTGTGCTAAGGGAAAATCAAGGACAGAGACCAAAAGGGGTCACCAGAAAAAAATGCTCAAGCTTGTCTTTGCTCTAGTTTTTAAGTTAAAGCATCGAGAAGAACCCCCAATATTTTTATATGACTCAGCCTGCTGTCCCTAGATTTAAGGCTAAAACTCATTGAGGAATCAAGAATGTGGCTTTGTCTAGTGTTCTCTATCTTCCTATGGGAAATCACTTTGGTAGTGTAGTCTGTATTCTATCACTGAGGCTCCTGACCACATACAACACCATTAACAAATATGAGTAGTATTTCCTTAACATTCTTAATACAGTGATGTCAAATACAGTTAAAGAATAGGGTCTTCTGGTTAATCGAATAATCCAACTAATAAGAAATATTATACATAGAACATATCTTTTTGAATAAATGATTGTAGATTCCAGTTACTTTTAAACTCTGCTCCAAGGTGCCATAGAAGCAATTGAGAGAGGCTGTTTTTTGGCTGTACCCTACATTCACTTCTTCTTTCATCTGTTCTACACATAAGGCTTTCATTTCATCTTCATCAATATTTTTATATATTTAGAGTCTATTTCACAGGTTTACCTAATGGAGTTACATACCAAATGAAATAAAGAAGGCCCCATTCTTCTCTTCTCCCCTCCCCCCACAAAAGATATCTGCGTCCTAAATATGGAGCTTGTTTAGTTTAAAATGCTGGGTTTATGCAAGACTTTGTGGAGACTTACCTCTTGCATCTTGGCCATCAATATGCCATCTAGACTGAGGAAGACCTGGAAACTTGGGGGCCACATGAGCCGCAGCCACAGCCTCATTGGCAAGCATAGGGAGCACCGGAAGTCTGAAGTAATGCTGGTAGCTTGCATCATCACAGGATCAACTTCGACAAATATCACCCAGGTTACTCTGGGAAAGTTGGTATGAGGCATTGCCACTTAAAGAGGATCCAGAGCTTCTGCCCCACTGTTAACCTGGATAAGCTGTGGACCTTGGTCAGTGAGCAGACATGGGTAAATAAATGCTGCCAAAAACAAGACTGGAGCCACTCCCATCATCGATGTGGTGCAATTGGGCTACTACAAAGTTCCAGGGCAGGGAAAGCGCCCAAAGCAGCCTGTCATTGTGAAGGCCAAAGTCTTCAGTAGAAGAGCTGAGGGGATTAAAAGTGTTGGTGGGGCCTGTGTGCTAGCAGCTTGAAGCCACGTGGAAGGGAGTTCGTTAAATTCTCACAGTGCTTTTGTGAAAAAAATAATGCTGGGTTTATAACTGGGATAATTTATTCCAAATTATTCAAATAACTGTCTTAATACTCTACTGGCAGACTATCTTAGAAAAATACTAGTAGCAAAAAAATCATTGATTAAAATCAATGGTGATTTACTTTTCATGGGGGAGGGCAGAGTTTTTAACAATTTTTTTTAATGAGTATCTACTATGTTATAAACACTGATTTATAAACACTCATTGAAAGTCAGTGAAGTTTCTAATTTATTTTCATTAAATGTCAAGTATATTCAATAAGAGGGTTGACATTACAAATAATGAATTTAACTTCTATCTTGCCTAATTGTGTTTAATTTATTGTGTTGAAATCTGTGCTCAGGGAGCCCATTTTGGAGAAGCAGTGCATTTGCTAATTAAGGTGGGTAAATTTAACATGAAACATTCATCGTTTATGTTGAGAAGGAAGAGGGCTCTTCTCCCCACTGATGCTAAATAAAGTGAGGGCCTATTGAACTTCACCACTTTACATTCCTCCCTCTGGCATCTGCCTTTCTGGCCTCTGACTTAATGATGAGAGAATGGTGGTGGTGGTTGGGGGGACCAATGGTTGAGGGTCTTACTTGTGATTACTCAAACATGTCAAGTAAGAGATATGAGCGTTTCAGTGAAACACAAAATAACAGGAGTAAAGATTCACTGGAAAATAATTTGTCATGCGAAAAACAAGTCATGAGAAAGCGAAGAGAGTGATGTGAAATGGTTAGAGAGACAATGTTGATAAACCTAAGGCTCAGGATGAAAACTCTACAATTAACATCAATGATAATGTAATTTATAATTACTTAATATTCTAATTGCTATAATAGTTTTCAATAAAAATGGAAAAGAAGGTCAACTTCCTCCCAGGAAAATGTAATATTACTTAGGGTAAATATTGGAATATATTCCTACCTGCTAAACACCAGGATAGTTTAAATGTCAGACCATTTATTTATAAAAAAAGTTAAATCAATGTTGCTTATGATTAACATTTGAAAGATAAATTGGTATTGCAAGTTATCTACTTTTACCTTTTTTCCAAAGATTATATAAATGAAGCAGTATTTTATTTAATAATAGATTACCAAAATAAATAGATACAATAAATGTAACTTAAAAAGAATACAAGATAATTTTTTACTAATTAATTTTTTTACATTTCAAACATAAATTATGCTTTGAAAGACTATAGAACTACTTTAACCTACTCAAAATTGACTCTAATCTGATGCTGAGAATACATGATATGTTTGTTGGAGCTTAAGTCAGTCTACTAGATGATGTCCATAAGCAAACAGCAAATACTATGTGTGACTATGCTGACAACTGTGTTTGCAACTTTATATTCTCACATATATAAATATAAATGTATATACACACATACAAAGAACATATTTAACATAACAGACTGTAAGCATCTGGAAAGTGGATTCAGAGTTATAAACAATGGGTGAATGCAAGATAGTCTACTACTTTTCCAGACTCAAGAAATACTGTTTTGATTTATTTAGTCCCCAAAATTCAATGCTTATTGATTAGACAGATTAATGGACTCACATTTTTACTGGCAAGGAGTCTGAGCCATTGTAATAACTATGTAAATGGACCTGAAACAGTAAACACGCGAACCCCAGCAGTTGGTTATTAGACCATTTTAAACGCAGCTCTGCCTCTGAGGAAGGGGAAAGAGGACAGTGAGACATCAGAAATGACTAGAGAAGAAAAGTTAAGGAAGAAGAGTAGAGGAGACACTCCTTTGGTAGCATGTCAAAGGGTTCTCTTCTGCCTGGAGGCAGGATTATCTGCATAAACATTTGCTCCCACAGTCTCAGCAGTGTTTTACTGTGGACAACAACAGCAGAAATTTCAGCAGAACTAGAGGAGAGAAGGACATAATTGCTCAATTCCTTAGATTTCACTGTCTACAGGTTAGCAAGCAGAAACCAAACAGAGAAATGCTAGGCTGACAACTCAGGCTATGTTGTCTTTAAATTTATACATGGAGGTTGAGAATTCTCTGCAGTGCATGTTTACAGGAAACAGATCAGCATAGAGGCAGAAGAAGAGCAGGAAAATGTCAGGCAGGTAGCCCTGGACCAGAACCAAAGCAAAGATGACTGATTCCCTCAGCTACAAATGGCACCTGCATCAACAATCAGCAGGAAGAGGATTACAGCTCTCGGGGAGCTATATATTTTGTATTTTGTGAGAGAGTGGACCCTTGGTGTTCCTCAGCCACCCATCCCTGGATCATCCAAGATTGCCAAATTAGTGGATAACATTTCAGCCTGTAATAGCTGTCCTGTCCACCAGTCCCACAACAGGAACTTTGCTTTCTGGCAAAGAGCAATTATTTTCCCAACCTCGTTCATGCATTTCTTTTTAAAGCCATTGTTATTATTATTTTTCTTACAGAGAAGCATGGAGTTACTATACAATTAACTATGAGAACAAGGTTTTCCTAAAAAGTAGGTTTGGGTGGTCAGTAGATGCTCTTACTAGATAAGGGTTTACTCCTACTTATCCCTCTAATAAAATTACACATTACAAGCCAGAAAAAGATTTGTAAAAACAATTGCAAGCGATGGGCCTTCAGAGTCACATTCAAAATATCATGGATCTACTGTATATAGTTTTGCTTCGGTAAAAGATTAATTAACTTATATATTATTCATTCTTCAGCATGTTTAGTTCTTTTCAGTGAGTCCATTGATTAACTATATAAACTAGAGCCAAAAGTATCACGATGGAGAGACACCATCAACTTAAAGTTAGCTGAGACAACCCACACTTCGAGTGCCAGGGTTAAATCCACAAAGCATGACTTGCTTCAGAATCATGCCTTGCTGGGGCCTGATATGGCTTGTGTGGGCCACAGGTTTCTTTCCCAAGTGTCACCTTACTATGTGTTTGTGGTAAAGAGGGCAAAGTACTATTTACCCAGTGTGATAATATAGTTGCTAAGTACACAATATTGCCAAACGCATTTACTTTTATGCATTTTTTAAAAAACTGACATATGTTGACATCTTTCATAGTTTTTACGCTAAAACAAATAAAGAAAACAATAATAGAACATGTGGAGAGACACTGTAGTAGTTTCAAGTCCAGGATCAGAAGCTAGACTTCCTGGTCTGAATCCTGGATCTTCCTTTGCAAGCTGTGAGCCTGAACAAGTGGCTTTGCATCTTCCTGTCTCAGATTCTTTATTTGTAAAGGGGATAACCTCATGGTTTTTATTAGGATTAAATGAGTTATTTTATGCAAAGCACTAGAATGGTGTCTGACACCACAGAAAGCATCCAAGAAATGAAATCTAAAATTGTTTTGAAGAAACAGATAAACACATAAATTTTTTTTTCTATATTTATAGTCAAATACTGGGAACTATCAGAGTCAGCATTGTTAGGGAGTCTTAGAGTTTATTTTTGACCATAAAATATAACATTTGTGTGAGAAAACAATCATTATATTTAGCCTTTAGGCTTTGTTCAGCAAATATTTATTGGGCCTATATTGTGTGTCAGGCTACGTTGGGCATTACTAGATATATAGGGCGGGGCAAAAGTAGGTTTACAGTTGTTCATATGGGAAGTAACAATAATTAATACATAATAATATAAGGATAAACTGTGTTTCATGTTCTCACAACTGTAAAACTACCTTTGCCATGCTAATATAGAAATAGAAGTCATTGATTCTACCTTAAATGTATCAAAAAGTGCATGAGTGGCAAATGTGTTTATGATGATGATAGTTATCATTATCTCTCCTATTCATTGAGTGCCTATTTTGTGCTTGTTTATCTACCACGAGATTCTGTCTGCATTATCTCTGTCTGTACATAACGTCCATTTAAGGTGCTTATTTGATTCCCATTTTCATCCTGAGAAAACTGAGGTCTGATATAGACAAAGGAGTCAAGAGCATACAATGGGGTAAAGATACTCTATTCAATAAGTGGTATTGGTAAAATTGGATATATGGTGCAAAAAATAAAACTAGATCACTTTTTATACCATATACAAGAATAAACTCAAAATGAGTTAAAGACTTAAATATAAGACTTGATACGATAAAAATCCTAGAAAAAAACATAGGCAGTGAAATCTTGGATGTTTTCCTTAGTTTTTTTTTTTTTTTTTCTGATTTTAGGCAAAGGAAACAAAAAAAAGTAAATGGGACTACATCAAACTAAAAAGTTTTTGCACAGTAAAGAACACCATTAACAAAAGACAATCCACTGAATGGAGGAACATATTCACGAATGACATAGCTGATTAGGGGTTAATATCCAAAATTTATAAAGAATTCATATACCTCAACACCAAAAAGTCCAAGCAATCCACTTAAAAAATTGGCAAAGAACCTAAATAGGCACTTTCCCAAAGAAGACAGATGGCCAATAGACATGTGAAAAAATGCTCAATGTCACTAATCATCAGAAAAATGTAAATTAAAGCCACAATGAGATATCACTTCACACCTGTCAGAATGGCGATCATTAATAAATTAACAAATGACAAGTGTTGGCAAGTTGGCAAGAATGTGGAGGAAAGGGAACCCTTGTGCACTGTTGGTGAGAATGGAGATTGAGGCAGCCACTGTGGAAAGCAGTATGGAGTTTCCTCAAAAAATTAGAAATGGAACTGCCTTATGACCCAGTGATTCCACTTCTGGGAATATATTCTAAGAATCCTGAAACACTAATTCAAAAGAATATATGCACCCTAATATTCATTCCAGTGTTATTTACAATAGCCAAGCTAAGGAAGCAACCTAAGTGTCCATCAATAGACAAGTGGCTGAAAATGTGGTGGTACATACACACAATGGAATATTACTCAGCCATTAAAAAGAATGAAACCTTATCACTTGTAACGGTATGGATGGACTTACAGGGTATCATGGTAAGTGAAATAAGTCAGTGAGAGAAAAGACAAATACTCCATGATTTCACTTACATGTGGGATCTAAAGAACAATATAAATGAACAAACAGAACAGAAGCCGACTGACAGATATGAGAACAGACTGATGGCTGCCAGAGGGGAGGAAGGTTGGGGGACTGGGTGAAAAGGTGAAGGTATTGAGAAGTACACATTCATAGTTACAAAATAGCCATGGGTATGTAAAGTACAGCATAGGAAATAGTCAATAATATTGTAATAACTATGTTTGGTCCCACTTGGGTACTGGAAATATCAGGGGAAGCACTTTGTAAAGTATATGATTGTCTAACCACTATATTATACAGCTGAACCTAATACAAAATAATATTGAATGTAAACTGCAATGTAAAAATAATTTTAAATAATAAATAATGATTTTTAAAAAGACAAAAATAAGCTTTCCTAAGGTCGGCACTGAAAGTGGCAGAGATGAAATTGAAAACAGGTTGGTCTGATTCTGGAGTGGGATTGCTTCATTTTCTGATATTTTCTTGGCTCTTCCTGACTGAATTCCAATAAACTTACATATTTCAAACAACTGGGATCATATATACACTACATTATTCACATTCTGAAACTTTTTAGAGCTGGAAAGTTATTACTTAACAAATGACTTTATGGCCCAAGGCGGGCTTAAAAGTGTTACGGAAGTGAGCTAGGGACTCAGAGTGGGATCCAAGATAGCCATTAACAACCAGAGGGGAGGTGGAGCAGGATAATGGCTGGGAAAAGGGGACATGGAATTTTCAGGAACATGTGTAAAGGACACATGGACAAAACCAAAGAGGGGGTAGGATTAAGGGTGAGAAGTGGGGATGGCTAGGGTGGGGAAGAGAGGTGGGGGGAAAGTGGAGACAACTGTACTTGAACAACAATAAGAAAATATTCAAAAGCGGGGAGAGGGGAGGGAATTTCAGTGGAAAAGGGGAAGAATTTTCAGGAACAAGTATAAAGGACACATGGACAATAACAAGGGGGGATGGAAATGAGAAGGAGGTGGGGAGGGCTGGGGTGGGGGCAAAGGCAGAAAACTGTACTTGAACAACAATTAAAATTAAAAAAAAATAAATGGTTTTATTAAAAAAAGAAAAAATAAATTATCATTTGGAAGCCCCCCCAAAAAAGAAAAGAAAAAAAAATTAGCCATTAACAGCATAATGGCAGGGACAACCCACTGTTTGAAATGGAGGCTGAGATGAGTAGGCGGAGCATTTTAGACACTGGGGACAAAGATGCAGATACCTTAAATAATTTTGGGGTATTAGAACAAGGATTCTGTGCTTCATGTTGATCTCAGAGTTGTTCAAGGGAGGTTGTTTCATGAAAGGTCTGTAGGACTTCTAGAAGAGTTTCTCTGACCACACACACTCACATAACACTCTTACCTAATTTTTTATAGAATTTAGTTTAGAAAATAGCTGTATGGAGGTTACCATACAGAGATCTAAGTTCAATTTTTTTTGCTGCTTATAAACTTCTCTTTTGGGGAGGAGTGGGGAGACATACTCTGAAGCTCTTAGTAAAAAATTCAGTAACCAGCTAGGCTCTTTGCTTCCCATCAACTCTCCCTGCCTATGCCAGACTAATCCTCTGAATGTGCTGTTTTCTGTTGGTTAATATCTGACTCATTTCCTTTAGGATCTAGTCCAGCCTTCTCAGTCTATCATTGAATACTGTTCACTTTCAGACCTCATACTCCTTTCCACATTAAGATTTTGATCACCAATTCCAGTACATGAGTTTCCTCCTACCCCTCATACCACCAAGTGATTTTCAGACACCACTTGGGTGTTCTACAATTCAACTCATTTCTGACACTCTTTACCCAGAAACAGCATCAGATTCCACAGGTTAAGGGTTCAGTTCCAGAAGACTGTCCTCCATTTCAGATGCAAATTGCAAGTTCAGGTTGTTACCTGTGCTCCTGACCAACTGACTATAAATCAGAGGTTCCCACAACCACCTCCTTGGGTTTGATTAATTTGCTAGTGCAGCTCACAGAACTCAGAAAACAAGTTTACTCAAAAGGTTACAGGTTTATTCCAAAGGATGTTAAAGGATATGATGTAATAGCCAGATAAAGAGATTCATAAGGCAAGGCCTGAAAGAAAGGAGCTTCCGTCCTGGTGGAAGTTGGGGCACAGCGTGGTGGCACATGGAAATATGCTGGTTCAAAAACCTGGACACTCTTCCCAGACCTTTTGGGTGTTTATGGAAGCTTCATAACAAAGGCATGATTGATTAAGTCATTGCCATAGGGAATTGAGTCAACCTCTAGTCCCTCTCTCTACCTGGGAGGTCAGGGGTGGGGCTAAAAGTTCCACTTTTCTAATCACATGGTTAGCTCTATTGGCTACCAGCTCCCATCCTTAGGTGTGGTCTAAAACTCACCTCATTGATATAACAAAAGAAGGAACTCCAAGGGTTTTTGGTGCTCTGTGCTAGAAAAGGGGATGAAGACCAAATATATATTCCCCATTATAAACAACAATATCATACATACCATATTCTATTACATGCACAGAGATATGCTCTTTCCCCACCTGGCCTGAGCCAGTCCATCAGGGGACAGAAACTTTGATCCTTAAGCTTACCAGGCATGTTCCCATTTTATACCTTTACAGATCTGGGATCAAGCTGCTTCCTCTTATTCTCTAGTCACATTTAACCAAATCCTATTGGTCTCTGTGGCACAGTACAGCACAGACAAAGTCATACAGGAGTCATGTATAAAACCCAGCTCTGCTACTTAGTGGCTGGGTGATCTGGGGCAGATTACTTAGTCTCTGCAAGTTTCAGTTTCCTAAACCATAGAATGAGGAGAATACAAGTACGTGTCTCACAGACTTCTATTGAAGATTAAATAAAAAAAAAATGCATATCGTCTACTTAGCCCAGTGCTTGGCATACAGTAGTAAGGACTTAATAAAAGTAACTTAAAAAAAAAATTAAACATCATACTTCCAACCTACTTCCTATGCTGATCACTCCAGTTTTTATTAAATTTTCCACCTCTTACTCATTAATACTGCCTGTAATTGTATCATTTTATAATGCCTTAGTATATTTATCATTTTGCAATATTTTTATAGATATTGAGTGCTGACCTTTTGGTTGAGCAAAAATCATAAAACAGATACTTTTAACAGCCACAGAGAATGTAAACTTTTAAGGACATGTTCATTTACTTTTACTGGTTGCTATATTCATTAATTTATTCAGTAGATATGCAGAGATGAATCAGAAAGATCCTGCCTTAAAGGGAAAAATAAGAAGTGTATGAATTGCTGTGACACTAAGTAAAAAGTCCTAAGTGTCTATAGGCATAAAGCACAATGATAGTTTCAAAGACAGAAAGATGCAACTGGGAAGCTTACTGAGGAAGAAGCCTTGAACACTCCTTGAAGGACAGGTTCATGAGGAGACTGGAGGCTGACAGGGTGAGAAGTGGGGAGGGAGCTGAGTGGCAGTGGGTGCATTTCAAATCAAGGCACACACAGGAGTCCAAGCTGGAGGGTGACAAGAGCAAGTACCCATGGTGAACAGCAAAGGAGCGTCAGTTCAGATGAGGACATGAAATAGGTGAAGGGATCAAGAAAAAACAGACAAACAAACTCATAGGCACAGACAATAGCACAGTGATTATGAGAGGGAAAGGGAGCTGGTGGGAGGTAGAAGAGGGTATAGGGGTAATAAATGGTGGTCGGAGGTGATTTGACTTGGGTTGGTGAACACACAATACAGTGTACCCATGAGGAATTATAGACTTGTACACTTGAAACCTATATAATTTTATTAACCAGTGTTACCCCAATAAATTCAATTAAAATAAAATTAAAGCTCTTTTCTAAATTCACTTAATCCCCTGGGTTTTTCTTTTAATTAACACAATTGTGACCTTAAAGACTTCAGTAAATGCTTTTGCTTTCCAGCTGTTTTTATTGATTTTTTGTTGTAGGACTTCAATTTTCAGTGGGACTCTCTGGATTCACGGTTCAACAAGTCACCTTCCTGCTGTTATCCTGCCACACTATCTGTTTCTTTGAGAAGTAACGTCCCTCTCTGAGAGATTCCTGTTAACACAATATTACAAAATGTTAGACAGGACCTTGGAAGGCTTTCTGTTCATAGCAGTTATATATATAAAATCAGCAGTAAAATCTATACCAGCAGTTGAGGTAGATCAGACAAACTACCGTTCTTCACTAGGGAGTGTTCTATTAAAAATACCCAGGAACCCAAATGAATAATTACAATACTGATAATAATTACCAGCTCATTCCTGTTCTGTCTCAGATCCCATCACCCACAAGTAGGGCACCAGAAGGGGAGTCTCTTGAAGTTCCTGAAGACGTTCTATTAAATTATCCCAGCATGGGTAATACTGAACTTGGTCTGTGATTTTTGGAGGGCAGAGAGGACATACTGGCTTCCAACGCATAGGAGGTTTCTATTCACTGATATAAACTCTAAGGCATTGACAGCAGAATTGCTTAACGAAGTCAACATACCTAAGCCACTTAGCTGGGCACTATCATCAGGAGCTTCTTGTGAGTTCCTGAGGTTCTGTAGACATGTTTAGTTCACAAAACTCTCTGCACCTGGTGGGGAGAAATTATCTCCAGTCTCAAGGTAAATGAAAAATGAACAGAATGTCAAATTTGAGAAGTCCAGCTTATATTCTCATTATCAACAGATGTCAAAACTGAGGCTCAAGAGGCTGAAAAGACCTGGATCACTAGGTGCATAAGTGCAAAAGCTGCTCTTAAAAAAACTTAAAAAAAAATAAATGGGAACATCTTGCCTTTTCAGTTGTTCCTTGGTTTGAGACTTTTTCTGGAATCTCCCAAGAAGTTATAACTATGATATGCTTGGCACTGAGCAAATGCCAGAAAGCTATGAAAAGGACACTGCTCTAATTCTTTTTTTTTTTTTTTAATTCTCAGCTGAGGACATGTTTACTGATTTGAGAAAGGGGAGAGGACAGGAGAGAGAGAAACACATCGATGTGAGAGAGAAACATCAATTGGCTGCCTTCCGTATGTACCCCGACTGGGAATTGAACCCACGACCCAGGTATGTGCTCTGAGCGGGGATTGAACTTGCAAACCTGCAACTTTTTAGTATACGGGATGATGCTCCAACCAACTAGACAGGGCATTGCTCTAATTTTTGAGGGGCTCACAGTCCCCAGTCTACCTCACAGATTATTTAAGGGTTTCAATTAGATCGTATATACGTAAAATTGCACTTTAAATAAGGGATAGATTGAAATATTAGTCTTTATTTTGAAGAAGGCATCAGAAAGCCATTGCAAAAACAGATTTCTTTGTCATAAGTGTAAGATTTCCCTGCTTAATTAAATGTTTGATCCTTTCATTTATTTTTAAATATTTTATTTAGTTATTTTCTGAGAGAGGGGGACAGAGGGAGAGAAACATCAATCGGTTGCCTCTCGCACAACGGTGACCAGACCCCTGGCTTGTAACCCAGGCATGTGCTCTGAATGGGAATTGAACCAGCAGCCTTTTAGTTCACCAGCGGGTGCTCATTCCACTGAGCCGCACCAGCCAGGCCTATTTCTGCCAACCTCCAAAAACTCTGTTAGTGACTGCTGACTCAGGAAACAATTTCCAGATGTTTATAATAAGGCTCTGGTCCTTGAAGCAGCTGTCTGAGGAAACCCAGCAGAGCAGAGAAGGCCATGTTGCAGCTGGGCCATCCTATTCAAGTTTGAAAGGTTTTCCAAGAAAATCATGGAGCAAATGGCATCACAAGCTACCATCATCTAGCATTTTGTTTAGAAGATTTCATTACGACACCATGCTAGGCTGTGCCATGAGTTTACAATTTTTGTAGTACTTGTTACGATAGTGATGATGGTGATTTTAACACAGAGATTAAGTATTGTAACGTGGCAGCTTCTTTGAAGCTATGAAACTCTGGGTCAAGGTCTGTGATTTGGTTTAGAAAAAGAAAGTATTTCCCTTTCTCTTCCTGTCTGCAAAGTTGATTTTTTGAAAGGCAAAATTCCTTTCTAACCCTGAAAGCAAAACCCCTTTTAAAGGGTTTCCAGAATACTCTCTTACTAGTTTGGGATATCAGTTCTCATCCAGGGTGGAATTATAGACTGATATGTCACCATTGGTGGTGAGATGAATCACAAGTAACATTTTAGTAAATATAGTTAAGGAAGTGAAATTTGGGAGCTGATAAGCATAGAAAACATAAAAACTATAATTTTTAATGATAATAAAACATGGTTTTTAATAATGAGGTGTGAATCAAGGTTGTTTCTGTAACTTCATTCTTACATTCACTTGATTTACAAATTGCTCTCTTCATTAGGAATTCACAAAGTGACATTATTGTGAGTGCAGAGAATGGCCCACAGAATCCACAACTCATCTCGCTTATGCCATAGCCCAGGGTGCAATAAATGAATGTTAACTGTGTAAGCTGCAGGGAAAATGTGAATAATCATATTTCATCAATTGTAAGATGCAATTATTTTTACATTTAAATACCTCTGGTTATAGAATGCATCTTACAGTCAGTGGTGTCCTATGGTTATAATAGGTGGAGTACTTTTTCCTTTTCTTTTTTAACAGATCATAAAATAATATTGTATGTTACATAAGTTGCATTTTAGATTCCAGGTTAATTACTCCAGGGTCCACATCCCACTTCTTACTTAAACATCTATTCATTGCAGAGTTATATACAATCACCAGGATATGGAAGCAACCCATTTGTCCATCAGTAGATGAGTGGATAATACAACTATAGGACATTTACACAATGAAATACTACTCAGCCATAAAAAAGAAGAAAGTTTTACCCTTTGTGACAGCATTGATGGACCTGGAGAATATTATGCTAAGTGAAATAAGCCAGTCAGAGAAAGACAAATACCGTATGATCTTATTCCTATGTGGAATCTAACAAACAAGCTGAACTAATAAGCAAAATAGAGACAGACTCTTACAGGGAGAGCAGGGTGATGGCAAAGGTGAGGGGTGAGGGTAGGAGGAAGGAGGGTTTGCTTAACAAAAAGGAAAAAGGACTGATGGACATGGACAACAGTGTGATGATTGTGGGGGGAAGGCTGGTATAAGGAGACTAGATGGTAATGGAAAAATACAATAAAAATAAAGATAAAAACAAACAAACAAACAAAAAAAGAACTGAGGGGAAAAAAAGAAATTTCTCTCTTGTCAGGCTCATTGGTCCCAGTAACATTACCCTCAAAGTTGTAGTCTTCCCCTCTGTGTAGTCCTTTTATATTAATAGCTCATTTAAAAAAATTAAATGTTTATTTGGGCCAGATTTCATATTCTTGTAAGGTGTTTCCATAACATAGGCATCACACCTAGCCAAGTGCATTCAAAATGCAAGGTAAGACAATGGGCCAAGTGTTTGAGCAAGAGCCAAACTATGGATTAGTTGTTAAGGAATGAGAGGCCATTTCTAAATGAATGGGAACATTACTTCACACCAATTTATCTAAAATCACACACAACAATACTATCACATGCCCAGGAACATATATATATATATATATATATATATATATATAACTCAGCATTGGCTAACAGGTCTTCTAGGATAGTCTCGGAGCTGGGAAAATCATACAGGGATGATGTTGTGGGCGATGGTTGGGAGAGGGGTTTCTTGCCTTACCACCCCCAGCTCCTTGACCTACAGGATGCTGATGTCTAGAAGATACTCAATATATGGTTGTTGCATGAATGACCTTCTCTAGCCAGGCAGGAACAAATTAAAGCAATCTGAATGAGTGGTGCTCACAGAGAACCACAAAGTAACGAGAACCACAAAGTCCAGTTGCCCTAGAGGGGGTGCATAGAAGAGAAAGAAGGCCGATATCACTGACCTTGCCTTGGTCATAGGTTGGATAGAAGTCACTCTATCTCTCTATCAATACTTAGGACACATTATCTTTAAGGTACTATTCTAAAAGCTTTATAAATATTAACTCACTTCATCTTCGTAATAATCTTATAAGGTAGGTACTATTATTATCTTTATTTTACAAATGAGGAGACTGACTCAAAGAGGAAAAGCACCTTGCCTAAGGTCTCAACAGCTGAAAACTGACAGGTTTAGGATTGGAATGCAGGAAGCCTGGCTCCAGAATCTGTGCTTTGATTACTGCCCTGCAAGGCTACCTTATTCACCCAGCAGGTGCTCTTTAAATACTTCAGCCACTATAATCATAGCTCCTTTGAGGCCAGATGTCTGCAGTCTGTCCCAGCCTGAGGAGAAACAGAGCAGCTCTTAGGCTGCAAGAACTTAGGCTACTAAGCCTGCCCTGTAGGTGTTGGCAGATAGGAAGGCACACATCCTGGATTTGACTTGGACATCATCCAGCTTTCTGGAAAGACCATTCAAAACTTGACCCCGGACTGCCTGATCCATTATAGTATTAAAGTGACATCTCTTCCCCTCTTTCTTTTCCAGGCCAGAAAGAACTAATGTTGGAGAAAATGTGTTGACTTTCTTGATTCTTTTTTGTCCCTGGTGTTGCAAAAATGGAGCCTAAAGAAAGCTCTAGGGAAAATTTCGTAGTTACGATTCAACCCAATTCTTTTATCAGGGTGTTTAAAACACTTTTAAAAAGTCTCCATTTTCTCCCAATCTCTTGAGATGGAAAAGTAACATCTTAACAGGATACAGAATCAACAGCAAATACTTTTTAAAATTACTGTAGAGAAATTAATTGAAATACTTAGAGGGAGCAGATTTGTTTCATAAATTCTCCTGATGTCTTAGTTTCTGTCTTAAAATTTTCATTCTATCATTACATTCTAAATAAAAATGCTGGCTCTGGCATTGTTATTTTATATCCAGATGGAAAAAAAAGTGTTTTAACTTGGGCTTGTCTTCGAGCAGAAATCACAAACTGTCTATGTGTGCAGAAGAATGGGCCCTGGTACTTACTTGCCACTAACAGCAATTCTTCAGTTCTAACGGAGTTTAGAAGAAGTCCCCCAATTACTGGGCTTGGACCCAGTATATACACAGGTGCCTTGGAAAAGCATGGTAGTCAAAACGACCTTGCTTCTTCATTCTTTGAGAGAGTAGAGTCTTTGTTTCCAAAGCCTGGCAAAGGGCTGGAACAAAGGAGGCACAATCAATGTTTTACTGGTTTTCTCTAACTGGACAGAGGTAAGAAAGTGCTGGCCTGACCTTATCCCTACCCTGGAAAGCAAAGGCATCAAATGATAAAAATACACGCAGTGAAGCGATAGGGTGCATTCCCCTGGGCTGTAGGTGTGGGTAACAAGTGAAAAGTGGGCCCATGCGGAATCTTGAGAGCACTTGGAAGCATGTAATGTCCGTTTTACTTCCTTAAAGTTGTGCTTTGCTCATTAACTTGGATATTGGCCAATGCTATTATCATATTTTCTTGTGATAAATGACATAGATATTAAAATGAATCTTGGGGGATTTCACTGAATGCTTTCTTTTACCAAGAGTTATGAAGTAAGCCTATTTGTATCTAGGATTTCTTCTTTGTGCTCCACAGCAGTGTTGGATTCTATTGTGCTTCTTCTTCTTGTCCATTTGGAAAATAAAGAAAAAATGAGACTGTGTCTGTTTTAAATTCTGTTATCAAAAATGGAGGGAAAACATCTATTCTATGTATTTTTCCAAGACTGTATTATGTAAATAAGCTGTCACCATTAATTTTGGGGAGTATTTCTGATCCATTACTAGCAATAATTGTGCATAGTATCTCAGAAACTTAATCTTACATATATTTCTTTTAATTTTTACTTGATTATTTAATCACTTTTTATGGTTTGTCGACATACTTCTTTCTCAATAGTAAATATAATTATAATTCAACATGCCATAAATAATTTTTTTGAATGCCTACTTCATGCCTGACACTGTTCTAGTTGCTCAAGGTAAACTAATAAGTAAGCAATTGAGGCTCTTGTTCTCATGGGGCTTATTTTCAAATGGGAGAAAAAAGGCCATAAGTAAACAAGCAAAAAGATAATTTTATATAATGATAAATTCTATGGAGAAATTAAAACAGGCTATCATTTTAGTAAAAAATGGTAGCATGCTATGATGGTCAACAACAGGGACTCTGGAGCCACAGCAGAGTTTGAATCACAGCGCTAATGCTTCCCTGCGGAGTGATCTTGGGTAAGTTATTTAGCCTTTCCATACCTTAATTTCTTCAACTCTCACATGGGGACGATCTCAGCCCCTATCTGACAGGCTTGCTTTAAAAATTGCGTGGTTATATATGAAGAGTGCTTGGAACAGCGCCTGGTGCATATTAGGTGCTTTGCAACTCAGCACTTTCTATGACTGAGGAATTACGATTATGACTTATTCATCACAATTACCCCATGAAGAAGCTATTATTAACTCCTTTCATAGATAAGAAATCTGAAGGTTAGAGAGGCTAAATACCATTCACAAGGCCACGAAGCAAGAAAACAGCAGAAACACTGTCTGACTTCTGTTCTGTCCTTAAATGTCTGTCTCTCTTCATAAGAACTTTTGTGTTTTTTTCCAAATATTTACTTTCCAGTGGCTCATTTCTTAAGTCCATTATATATGAAATCTTATATTTGTGACTAGAAAGATAATACATATTTACTGATAATAAAATTCATCCTTCTCAGGTTTTCTCTTTTTTGATATTTTTTCCTTTTATATAAGTCTATTTTGCTGCTGCCTAAAGTTCAGTTGTTCATGTTAGCAACATATTTTATGTACATTTGATATTTATTTCATTCAAATACAATTCATCAATTATCAACTAGAGGTTACATATAGTTTCCTGTGGCATTTTTACTTTTTACATTAAATGCTTTAGTGCAGAGAGCTTTAAAAAGTATTTCCATTTGTGATGTCCCAGATTTTATCCATTTAGTTGAAATTCAAAATTGCTTTTTTATGACCTTTTCAGATGTCTTTTTTCTTCCTAATCACAGTTCCATTTAAACCAAATGACATGCAGAAATCCTCACTTCAGTGGTAATCTGCTTTCTTTTTATATCCAGATTTAAACCATAATCACTACTCTCTTCCTTCAATTGCTCGGACACTTGCTGTGTATTTTATTAAGCAACATCTTGCAAGATTTAAGAAAAGTGTGCTCTTAGAGCAAAGGAGAGTTCTAAAGCTTCAGGGCTTAGTACAATGTAGCTCTGCAGATTCTAAGACCATGCATATAATATGTTTAATGAGTCTTTGAAGAGAAAGTGCTATCAAATCTACAAACTCAGCCTACACTAGTTGTGGGACCATGTACTTTTTCTCCTTTCTAAAGAAGTGGAGAATAGGTGAGGACATGGAGAGTGGTATTGACATGAACTGTTGATTGCCTATTGGTCCCACTTGGAGATGTGATGTTGCAAATAGGCCCGCGAGTCAGGGTGACCAGTTAGAGTTTTGCTTCTGCCACTTAGTTGTATAACTTCTTTAATATTTTATTCCTTCATGTGAAAAATGGGGCTAAAAATTTTATAGTATTCATGAGGGTTAAATGACATAACATATGGAAATATTTAGACATACCAAGCATAATGACAATAATTATTAGTTGTTACCTGCTCTCTTCATGTTTACGTGGTTGTTTGTGTCCTTCAAGCTAGCTTATTCCTTAATATGTGCACAGTTCATGGTGGAACAGCAGAAGCTGTCTTTGCCTCTACCCAACTGTTCATTTTTTATCTTTACTATTATTTTTATAGCCAACAACAGCTTTTCTGCATGGTCCAATCCATTTGCATGATGCATAGACTTAAAAAAATCACTAGCACTCAAACCTTCATTGATTGATTGATTGAGTCATTCATCAGACATTTATTGACTACTGACTATGGTCATTTTCTTCCCCCATGAAGTTTCTAGTCTGCAGAGACACTGAACATTTGAGATTGCAAAACGGGGTGAGGAATGTGACGATACAAGGTACTGAGGTAGCACAGAGGAAGCAGTGTAATTCTGGGGGTGGAGTGGTGCAGCTTGCTCTTTGAAAGAAATAGTTTGTCAAGTAGAAAAGGAAAGAAGGGAATTCTGGGCAGACTGAGAAATAATGTCATATCACAGAGACAAAACATCAAGTCCTGTTAGGCAAATTATAAGCTATTTGTTGTCATTAAAATATAAAGCTCTAGGAGAGGAATAGCTGAGGATGTGGGAGGAGACACACATTTAGACACAGGTATTTAGATGAAAAGTACTGAAGGAGACTATGCCTGGCATACAATGCTCCATAGGTACATTTACTGGTAAATTTTATTCTAAAGATCAACTCCCATCCTATAAAAGAAGTGGATTATATTTTATATTCAGATATTATACTTGTATTTTCTTTATAGCTTGTTCTATAGTCCAGACTCTCTGTAAAGCTTTATTTTTTTTTTTTTGAGAAAACACCAATTGTGAGAGAAATTTAACAGCTCAGAGAAAAAACTAAAATAATGCATACTTAATATTTCAGTACTACCAACAACCACAGAATGAGCAACAGGAAAATTCACATTCCTTTTATTCAAGATTTTATTTATTTATTTTTAGAGAGAGGGGAAAGGAGGAAGAAAGAGAGGGGGAGAAACATTAATCAGTTGCCTCTTGCACATCCCCATCTGGGGGCCTGGCCAACAACTGAGGCATGTGCCCTGGTCAGGAATCAAACCAACGAGCCTTTGGTTCGCAGGCCAGCACTCAATCCACTGAGCCACACCAGCCAGGACTGAAAATTTGTTTTCTTTGCTTCCAATAAGAAGATTTTCATTTATCAGAAGACTATTGAAAATGTTTCCTTTTGAATTTACTAGGGGGAAAAATATGTTCCTAACTGTAAGTAGAACTATCCACGTTGAAAACACTTGATTTTTCCTCAACAGTTTTCACTGCGTGTGCTCCCTGCCTCCGCTATCCACCCCCTAACGACATCCACATCTTCATTTCTTTGGACTGCATTAGCTCTGTTCTGATGATGATTATGCAGACAGTCTATTTTCATTATTTCTCACTAATAGCAACTATTTGTCTGCAATTTTGTAGGTAACTGCTTCTTTTAAAATGCCCTTTGTATTTTTGTTGCTCATTGCTAAATCCTAACAGCTGGGAATTATCACTAAAACTTAACATTCCTACTTAGCTTCCTGGAAAAATCTCCCACAATGAATGATACTTATTTTTAAGAAATTCAAACATTACAAAGAAAATAAAAATCTTAAAAATTTGGATAATATAGGACATGATTATTTACATTAGTAAGAAATCAATCATTTATAAGGAATCTTCTGATTGACCTTAAACAAGGAGGAATTTATGTATTCAATATCACATAAAGAAAGGATATTAAATATTTTTATATAAAAATGTGTATAATATGAAACTAGGTAAGCCTTGCATATGTTTCCAAGGAAATTATGTGGCTTTAACCTTGATTTCAGATCTGTTTAGACTCCAGTGACCTCTTTAAAGGATATCAAGTGTCCCAAATTTTTCTAGGAAAAAAGCATATAAGTTGAGAAGAACAATTGCATGACGGTTTCTTTTGGACCTTGTGATCCCTCAGCAATTTACATAACAATTGGGTACTATATAGTCACACTGAAAGAACATTAATATTTATAAAATTATTTCTGACTTGGTAAAATATCTTAAAGTATGAGGAGTAGATGTGAATGGAAACCCAACTAAGAAATACAATCTTTTATTCCTAACTTTCCAGGCTATTAAGCACCCTTCTATTTAGCATTTTTTTCCTTTAAAATACTATAGATAAGATTTACCTATACCTCTATGTTCTCAACTTCAGTTTTTACTTAAATAACTTACTCATTAATTAAATGGCTGCCTATAAGGGCAAGAGGAAGTGAGGTCGACAAAGTAGAAATGAGACTAGATTTCTCAGTGCACAACTTCTAATATTATTTTGATTTTTAAATCCATGTAATTATATTATTATTAAAAAATAAAGTTAAAATGACATGCCATCAAATGCTCATCTACCAAATAAACATAAGTTTTCTCAAAATATGCTTATTTAGTAAATTTAGGGAAAGCCTAATAATTCTCAATTGACTCAACTATTATTATTTGGATAAAAGAATTTTAGAACAGTATCATTCTGAAGAACATTTGAAAAATGAATTATGAAGCACAAGAAATAGAATCAGAGTTGTGTGTGCAAGTTCATTGCACTGCACTTATTAGTACCATGACTGCGGGCAAGTCACTTAACTTCACTGAGCTTCACTTTTCTTACCTACATATTAAAATGATGATAACACTACTGTCTCTACCTCGGTTGTTCTGTAGATCTGATGAGAAACTGCAAAGTCTTAAACTTGTGTCAGTTAATATTTTATATTTCATTTAATGTTTCCCAGACTTACAAAGATGCACATATCAGGTTCATTGGGGATAAAGTGTATTTGTTTGCTTTTCTTTTTTTTTTTTCAGGTATGTAGCTACTTTTATATTTTTCTTTTTTAAATATATTTTACTGATTATGATATTACAGTTATCCCATTTTTTTCTCCCTTTTATTACACACCATCATGCACTCCCCTCCCCTTACCCTGTAGCTCATATCCATGGGTTATACATATAAGTTCTTTGGCTTCTCCATTTCCTATACCATTCTTAACCTCACCCTATTTCTGTACCTAACATTTATGCTTTTCACTCTCTGTAACTTTTCCCCCATTATCCCCTCTCCCTGAACCCACTGATACCCCTCCATGTGATCTTCATTTCTGTGATTCTGTTCTTGTTCCAGTTGTTTGCTTAGTTTGTTTTTGTTTTTTTTAGGTTCAGTTGTTGATAGTTATGAGTTTGTTGTCATTTTACTGTTCATATTTTTGATCATCTTCTTTTCTTAGATAAGTCCCTTTGACATTTCATATAATAAGGGCTTGGTGATGATGAACTCCTTTAACTTAACCTTATCTGGGAAGCACTTTATCTGCCCTTCCATTCTACATGATAGCTTTCCTGGATAGAGCAATCTTGGGTGTAGGTCCTTGCCTTTCATGACTTTGAATACTTCTCTCCAGCCCCTTCTTGCCTGCAAGGTTTCTTTGGAGAAATCAGCTGATAGTCTCATGGGCACTCCTTTTTAGGTAACTCAATCCTTTCCTCTCGCTGCTTTCAAGATTCTCTCCTTCTCTTTAACTTTGACTAATGTAAGTATGATGTGCCTTGGTGTGTTCCTCCTTGGGTTCAACTTCTTTGGGACTCTCTGAGCTTCCTGGACTTCCTGGAAGTATGTTTCCTTTGCCAGATTGGGGAAGTTCTCCTTCATTATTTTTTTCAAAAAAATTTTCAGTTTTTTGCTCTTCCTCTTCTCCTTCTGGCACCCCTATGATAAGGATGTTGTAACATTTAATGTTGTCCCAGATTCCTTTTTATTTTTTTTTCTTGTCTGATTGCTGTGGCTAGGACTTCCAGTACTATGTTGAATAAGAGTGCTGAAAGGGGACACCTCTGTCCTGTTCCTGATCTTAAGAGAAATGCTTTTAGTTTTTGCCCATTGAGTATAATTTTTGCAGTAGAGTTTTTTCATATATGACCTTTATTTTGTGGAGATATGCTTCCCTATTCCCACTTTGCTGAGTGTTTTTATCATAAATGGGTGCTGGATTTTATCAAATGTTGTGTCTGCATCTATTAATATGGTCATGTGATTTTTGCCTTTCATTTTGTTTATGTGATATATCATGTTTATTGATTTGCCAATATTGTATCATCCTTGCATCCGTGGAATAAATCCAATTTAATCATGGTGTATGATCTTTTTAATGTACCGATGGATCCAGTTTGCTGATATCTTGTTGAAGATTTTAGCATCTATTTCATCAGAGATATTGGCCTATAATTTTCTCTCTATGTTGTATTCTTACTGGCTTTGGAATTATAATAATACTGGCCTCATAAAAAGAGTTTGGAAGTCTTTTCTTGAATTATTTTGCAAAAGTTTCAGATAGATGTTAGCTCTTCTTTGAATGATGGGTAAAATTCACCTGTGAAGTCATCTGGTCCAGGACTTTAGTTTGCTGGGAGTTTTTTGATTACTGCTTCAATTTCATTAGTGGTTATCTGTCTATTCAGGTGTTCTGCCTCTTCCTGATTTAGTCTTGGGAGATTATATGACCCCAGAAATTTGTTCATTTTGCCCACATTGTACAATTTTTTGGCATATGGTTGTTCATAGTATTTTCTTACAGTCCTTTGTATTTCTGTGTTGCCACTGTTATTTCTCCTCTTTCATTTATGATTTTATCAATTTGGTTTGTCTCTTTTTTTCTTGATGAGTCTGGTTACAGGTTCATCAGTTTTGTTTATCTTTTCAAAGAACCAGCTCCTTCTTTCATTGATCTTGTGAAATGTTTTTTAGCCTCAATGTCATTTATCTCTGCTTTGATTTTATTTCCTTCCTTCTACTCCCTTTGGGCTTTGTTTGTTGTTATTTTTCTCTAGTTAAGTATAGGGTTAAATTGTTTTTTTTTTGGGGGGGGTGGGGGTTGTTTTGTTGTTGTTGTTTGGGGTTTGTTGTATGCTTTTTATTTTTATTTTATTTTATTTTTTTTTAGTTTTTTTCTTGTTTCCTGAGGTACACCTGTATTGCTATAAACTTCCCTCTTAGGGCTGCTTTTTCTGTGTCCCATAGGTTTTGGGTTGTTGAATATTCATTTTCATTTGTTTCCAGATGCTTTTATTTTCTTTCTTGATCTCATTGATGGCCCATTCATTATTTAATAACATGCTATGTAGTCTCCATGTATTTCAATGATTTTGAGTTTTTTTTTACTGAGGTTAGTTTCTAGTTTCAAGCCATTGAGATCCAAGAAAATGCTTGACAACTCCTTGGTTGTCGGACTTCCATGTATTTCAATTTTCTGGCAGTTCTGATTATTTTTATTTTTAAATTTGTTGTTGTTCTTTTTGTTGTAGGAGGAGGCAAAGTGTATCTACCTCCACCTCCACCTTTGCTGGAAGTAGTCCTTCCTTCCTTCCTTCTTTGTTTCTTTTTTGCTTTCAAACACAATGAAAGTAAAACAGTGTTTGCAGCAATGCCAGGATCAATCTTGGGACAACATAATCTCTTATAGATTGAATATTTTTTAGCATGCAAAATCAATGTTTGGCAGCTCTAGTTAACTAGCATACCTCATAATAGGCATTTTAGTGGGGATGAACTTGCTCTACCACCTAGAGTTCAAGAAAAACTTCAAGGCATGAACACTCAGGGGTGTTCAAACTGCCGCCCATGGGCCGCATGTGGCCTAGGATGGCTATGAATGTGGCCCAACACAAAATTGTAAATTTACGGAAAACCTTTTTTTGCTCATTAGTTTTCATTAGTGTGTGTGTATTTTATGTGTTCCCTAAGACAACTCTTTCTTCCAGTGCAGCCTAACAATGCCAAAAGTTTGGACACCCCTGGAGAGCACTCATTCATTCATTCATTCATTCTACAAATATTTATTGAACATCTACTGTAAGCCAGGTACTGTTCTAGGTCTTAAGGACACAGCAGTCAACAAAACAGAAAAATTTACTCTCATGCAGTTTACATTCTTGTGGAAAATTAACTGAGCTTACAGCTTTCTCAGATCCTAACCATATACACACCTTAATTTGCATAGGTTTTCTTGACTTCTGCTAAAATAACTTAAAACTATTCTTTGGTGACAGAACCCTTGTTTCATGTATCCAAGACAAAATATGAAAAACAATAAACCCTGCTTTGGCTGGAGTGGGATTGGGGCCAGGGTCCATGCTGTCTCCTTCCATACTCTCCTTCCCCCTGCTCCTGCAGTTCCTTTACTAGACACTAGGAGTCATCAGAGAACAATTTACCTGATATTCCCACAGAATGAATTGTTTGAATATCAATTCTGTTACCTGAACAAATTCCTCAAAAACCTGTATCCACAGTTTTCCAAGGCATTTCAAGGTTCTTTTCCCCTCTGGGTTGGTTTCTGTCCTTCTCTCCCCATAGTAACCATATTATAGGCTTTCTGGTATTTCTCATAGTTCCCATAATAATGATAGTTATCACCTACTGAAGATGTGCTATTTGTCAGGAACTGTGTTTGACATTTTATGTGAATTGATTCATTTAATCCTAAAAATTACCCAGTGATATGGGTGTGAATCCCATTTTACAGGTAAAGAATGATATTCTGAGAGGTGAAATCATTAGTCCAAGGTCACACAGCTGTTAATGGTAGAGCTGGAATTTGCACCACATCTATCTGACTTCACAGGAGGAACTCTTAACCACTGAGCTACCCAAACTCTGAGAAGCTTTTTCACCCTCTTAGGCATAGTTATAAGTACAGTGCAAAATACTGAGTAGAGCAGAGTGGAGCACAATGTTTACTTAAACAGCCTTGTTGTTGAGGGTTGTGATGCTAGTTGTTATTTTTGAATAGCCCACTACATTCCAGACCATTTGGGACCATAGCTATTCCCAGAGGCAAATTGCAGGCCCAAGACTCCTATATTCTGAAAAGAACAAAAACAACAACAAATAAAGGAGAATACACTTTCCTAATCTGGGTCTACTCCCTAGCCCAGGTTCTACACCATGCCATTATGACAGGTCTTCATTCTCAATCACATCTGATTACTATACTCCCTGATTCCTCTTACCTACTGGCCCTACCTAGCCTGTACACCCTTATGTCTATTTTCCCATTAGACTCATTTGTGTCCCTTCTGTCTCTCTCTCTCTTTATTTATTTATTTTTTGCCATGAATACATGGCATCTTTCCTTCTTTGGATTCTCCATACCCTCTTTATCTCTTCCCACTTTTTTCTCCAGCCCTTTTAGTTCCACACAAATCTGGTTCCTTTCTCCTTCTTCTATGAGGACAGTCTAGTGAAATAGTTGTTCTGGCATCTTTCTGCCTGAAATTGAACCTGGTCAGTTGTCTGACCTTGGGAAAGCCACTAATGCTTTCTTAGTCTCAGTTTACTCATTTGCAAATGAGCAAATGGGCAAAACAACAGAACCTATGTTCTAGGTTTTTGAGATGTTTAAATGAGTTAACACATTCATAGATTTTAGGATGTAATCAGGCACAGAGTTAGTGTTGCATACAGGCTAGTTCAAATTATTTTCTTTTTTTGCAATCATCTCTCTTTTTCCATCCTTTTCCCTCATCTATGTATTTTTCTGCATTAGGTAAAAATAAAAAACAAAAGAGACTTCTTGTAAAATGGATACATTTATTCATTAGGTTCTTTCATTTATTTTTCATCAAGTCTACATATATTAAGTACTTAGTATGAACTAGGCACTGTGCCAGGGATTGGGGATGTAAAAATGAATATAACATGCCTTTCTCTAATAAATGTATTATCTTAGAACTAGTCAATAATGATTTGCCACATTTTCATGAAATGGAAGAATTTATATATTTTTATAAGCCGACATGTATATCTATTGGTTTAATCACCTATTTCCCCCTAAGTCTATCTACTTCTCTCTACCTATTCTTCTACCACTCTGATCCAACCACCATCTCCTTTTACTTGATGAGTGTCTTTCAACTGGTCCTTCCCCAGTCCCTTCAGAGCTCTTAGGCCTATTCTTTATTTAGCAGCCATGTTCACCATTTTGAAAAGCAAATCTGCCAGCCTCTGGCTTAAAACCTTTCAACACTATTGCTTCCAGGAGAAAGAACCAAACTCAACACAGTACTGCCTGATCTGCCTCTGCCTCCCTCTTTCACCATCTTATGCACAGTATTTCTCCCACTTTCCCTGATTTGCTGTTAGTCCTTCAGTAGCACCATCCTCTCTCCTTCAGAGGTGGCTTTACACACATTTCCCTCCTCTTCCTTAAAATTCCTTCCTTTGCTTTAATAAATTAATGCCTACTCATCTTTCAGGGGAAAGAAAATGTTATTTCCTTGGTATGCCTTCCTGACCCTCTATCTAGGTCAAAATTTTTTTCTGTTTTGGTTTGGTCTGGGTAAATATATTCTAAGAGTATATTTGAGTATCTAGAGTCTAAGAATCTAGATCCAGGTACACAGTGGTTGCCAAGTATTAGGGTGGCACCAGGGGCAGCTGGGTATACTGAAGGAATTGCAGGTAATTCAAAGAACCCAGAAATGGTTACAAAATCAGCACTGGTTTAACCTAGCAGAGATATAGATTGGAATGAGAATCACTAGGAAGCATTTAGTGGACCCTCTCCCACATACCATATATGCTTCCACAATATGGTGTACCAACTAATTCTGCATACAGAGAAAAAGTACCACTTCCTGTGAATATCTGTCAAGTAAAGTAATGATGGGAAGACTTTCCCAGTGAAGATGGAGACATAGGTAAACATGTTTCACCCCCTCACACAACTACAGGAAAAATTACACCAGACTACAAAACAAGTATCACCCAGAATCATCAGAAAATCAAGATGTATGGAAGTCTGACAACCAAGGATTTAAAGAAGCCACAATCATTCAGATGGATAGGAGGGATGGAGACGTAGGGAGAGGTGGAGAGGTGCAGAGAGGCGCAGACCTGCAGAGTGGCGTGGAGAGGTGCAGAATGGGCAGTCCCACATTCACTATGGTAGATAAAAATTGGCAAGGATACCTCAGGAGCAAGGAGTCCCCACCCCAAACCAGACCACCCAGCCCTGGGTTCCAGCACCAGGAATACAAATCCCCATAATTCTGGCTGTAGAAACCAGTGAGTGTTGAGGTGGCAAAAGAAACTGCCAGAAACTCAGAGGACTCCTTTTAAAAGGCCCACGTGGACTCAGCATTTTTGAAGACCTACCCCGTCTGGGATTTAGCACCAGGGCAATAGCTAGAAGGGCACAAGTGGCATTTGGGGAGAAAGTGAATGGAAGCAGGGTGAGTGCCAGGAGATAAATTCCTCCTGGGCAAACCTCCAGAAGTCAGGCAGCAGCATTGTCCCATCCCTGAGCCCTCCCCACCACACAGAGCCACCAAGTGGTGAAATGGGTGGATTCCCACCCTGGTGATCACCTAAGGCTCCACCCACACAATTTACAGATATGTTCTTTTACAGTAGGCCATGTTACTAAGACAGGGAGTCAAAGCAGCTCTACCTACTACACAGAAACAAACACAGGGGAGGAGAGAAAGAAATATGTTCCAAATGAAAGAACAGATCAAAACTCCAGAAAAAGACCTAAACGAAATGGAGAAAACCAATCTATCAGAGCAGAGTTCAAACCCCTGGTTATCAGGATGCTCATAGAACTCACTAAGTAAGTAAAGCAAGAGCATAAAAAAGATCCAGGCAGAAATGAAAGTTGCATTAAGTGAAGTAAAGAAAAATCTACAGGAAACCAATAGTGGAAACTGAGAATCAAATCAATGGGTTGGAGCATAATGAAGAAAAAAGCATTCAGTCAGAACAGCAAGAAGAAAAAATAATTCAAAAAAATGAGGAAAGACTAAGAAGTCTCTGGGGCATCTCCAAATGTACCAACATTTAAATGATAGGGGTGCCAGAAGGAGAGGAGAAGAGCAAGAAGTTGAAAACTTATTTGAAAAAGTAACGAAAGAAAACTTTCTTAATTTGGTGAAGGAAATAGATATACACGTCCAGGTAGCACAGAGAGTCCCAAACAAGTTGGACCCAAAGAGGCCCATGCCAAGATACATCTTAACTAAAATGTCAAAGGTTAAAGGTAAAGAGATAATCTTAAAAGTAGCAAGAGAAAAGGAGAGAGTTACCTACAAAGGAGTTCCCATCAGACTGTCAGCTGATTTCTCAAAAGAAACTTTGCAGGCTAAAAGGGACTGGCAAGAAGTATTCAAAGTCATAAAAGGCAAGGACCTACAACCTAGATTACTCTAGCCAGTAAAGCTATCATTTAGAATCAAAGGGCAGATAAGTGCTTCCCAGACAAGGTAAAACTAAAGGAGTTCATGATCACCAAGTCATTTTGCATGAAATGTTAAAGGGATTTACTTAAAAAAAAGAAGATCAAAAATATGAACAGTAACATGGCAACAAATTGCCCTGCCTGGTTGGCTCATTGGAGTTAGTGCTGGACTGAGAACTGAAAGGTAGCCAGTTCGATTCCTAGTCAGGGCACACGCCTAGGCTGGGGGCCTGTGAAAGGCAGCTGATTGTTCTTTCACACATCAATGCTTCTCTCCTTTTCTCCATCCCTTCCCCTCTCTCTGGACATAAATAAATAGATGGCAATAAATTCACAACTATCAACAACTGAATCTAAAAAAACCAAACTAAGCAAATAAGTGTAACAGGAACAGAATCATAGACATGGAGATCACTTAAAGGGGAGAGGAAAGGGGAGAAAGGGGGAAAGAGTGTAGGGATTAAGAGGCAGAGATTCAGGGATTAAGATAATTTGTAGGTACAAAAATAGGCAGGGGAAGGTTAAGAATAGTAGGGAAATGGAGAAGCCTACAGCCAACGAACTTATATGCATGATTCATGGACATGAACTAAGGAGGATGATTACTGGAGGGAATGGGGGTACTGAGTAGAGGTGGACAAAGGTGGAAAACTGGGCAGCTCTAATAGCATAATCAATAAAATATATTTTAAAAAAACTGAATAAAAGAGAAAAAAGAATCTAGATTTAAGTTATTTTCTCTTTCTAGATGAGTACCTTAGCTTATATAATTCACTAGTGTGATTTTACTTGGTTAACTACAGGTATATCAGTGAAAGGACCAAACCTGTTTTGTTCATCATTCTGTCTCTGATGTCCAGGGTGGTGTGTAACTTATCAGAAGCATTAAATAAACATTAAGTGGATTAACATTGAATAAGTACATGTTTGTTCTGTCATTACTCAATTTTTATAGTAGGTCAGCAACTTTTTTTTTTTTTTAAAGAAAACAAATTACTCTTAGCAGTGGGAACATGAATATGAGGAAAATAGAAAAGATCATCTTGACCTAAAGTGTAGTTTGGATGCCTTTGCTTTTTATTTTTTATTTAAAAAATTTTATTTATTTATTTATTTTTAGAGATGGTAAAGGGATGTAGAAAAAGGGAGAGAAACATCAATGTGTGAGAGATACATCAGTCAGTTGCCTCTCTTGTACCCCCAACTGGGGACCTGGCCCAAAACCCAGGCATGTGCCCTGTCTGGGAATTTAACCAGCAACCCTTCAGTTTGCAGTCTGGCACTCAGTCCACACCAGCCAGGGCTGGATACCTTTGCCTTTTATAGACTTAGCCCTTGAATCTACTTGGAATCCTATTTTGATTAGGGATCTATAAAGCACATTAAAGATGTATATATTTCCTATGCTTGGCTTTTCCATTTTAAAAGTTCATCATCATCATTGCTATTGTTTGTGATTCTATAATTCAAGACATTGCCACTATTTCAACTTTCTGCATCCTTGATTTCCTGAAATTAATTTTTTATGTGACATCTTTTCAGCTTCAGCAAATCTATTTTCAAGCTTAGTAATTATAATTTATTTATTAAATTGATAAGATTTGGGTTACAATGGTTCTATAAACAAAGAAGAGACCATTCACAGTAAGTGGTTAATCTTGAAATCCTCAACAAGCAATAAGTACCTTTATTTGAATTAAACTCAAAACCATTATTGGAGGGTTCAAATCCTATTGAACACAGAGAGAGTAATTGCCAGAGATATTGATCTTTCCCCTTCCCACAAGTGGGTGAAAGCAGAATTTCAATGTTTAAAATGTGTTGAATAAAAAGAGAACATTTAGGAATCATCAATTTGTAACTATCATTGTTTGATGACAAGTTTTAATTAGGAAACACAGTAAGCTAAATTTCATACATAGAATATCATCTGGAAAGAACCTTAAAAATAATTTCTCTAACCATCTTAATTAACAAACAAGGGAATCAATGTTCAGAAAAATGATGTGGTTTTGATGTGGTCAATAAAGCATTGACTGCAGAGTCAGGGGAAGAAGAAGAAAAATGCCTCATTACTCTTTATTACATTCGAGGATTGGCTTAAATAGGGGTTATATTCAGACAGTTGTGGGGATAAACTAGACTGGGAACTCAGAATATGGAGTTGAGTTAGTATTTTAAATCTCTCTTGGTTTATATTCCCCTTATGTTGGTCTCTGCAGAATATACTTTTACAGTTCTCTAACACCACGAAATGCTGTACCAAGTGGAGGGATATCTAACGAGGATCTGTGCTCATTTTGTAATGCTTATGTAGTCAAGGATAGGATTTAAGCCCTTTATTTCCATGTATTTGATCTGGGTGTTACTAAAGACAAGTATGGATCTAAGAAATACTTTTTGTTGTCAAAAAGTGTTTAGCAAAGGATTTGTTTAACCTCTGTATTAACAAGTGAGTGCTTTATGTCACTAGATGTCAAGAGACTGCCCCAAATAATCTAAAATCACAGAATGAGACACCTAAAAGATCAATGTATTTAATGATGGAATGGAAATTGTTATGGGGATGGGGACAGAGATAATACAGGAGGAGGAGACATGAGCTATAATCAACTTTGTAATATTTTTAACTTCTCTGATATGAGTTTGAAATGCTATATTCCTAGGATAGAGTATGAGGTCAAGAGAGTTTTCTAAGAGTCAGGAAATGATACCTCCCTAGTCTTCATTACATTTTTCTAGGTCCAAAGTGGGTATGGGCATGGAGAGGTGGATGCAGCATAATTAATTATTCAACTATCTGGAGAGAACCTCTATAAATCTGCAGACACTATTTGCAGGGTATGGAAATCATCTTTTCAGGTATATTGCATGGTGGTATGTGTTAGAAGCAGGATGGGGAGGAAACAAAAGCAATGAGGAGAAGGCTAAAAAAAAGGATACATTGAGTGAGGTGATTTCCTGGGAGACTTTAAGTTGCAGGAGGAGGCAATATAGTTAATGGAATGTGTATATGGAAAGAGAGCTAAAAAGAAAGACACGATTAAGCAATAACATTTCTAGAGTCATGTAAAAACTTATTTAAGTTTCCTTAATAATATTTTGGTAAAATTAGTATTTGCCAACCAGATTAATTTAAATAGATTTCATGTAATGTATTTAGAGAAGTCAGATATATGACTATCACTAAAGGTGGATTGATTGATGATGGATAAATGAATGCATGAGCATGTAGGTGAATGGATGGATAGATGGACAGAGGGATGGATGAATGAATGTGTGAAGGGTGCTACAGAGAAAAGTGAGAAGTGGGAAGAAAAAATCATAATATATTTGAATTATTTATTGAACTATCAATACTGCAAGATTGGTGATTAGTTTTTAAATTAACAATAATTGCTTATATCTTAAACCTTTCTTTTATACATCATTCAACTGTGACACACAAATGACAATAATTAGCAACAGTAAGAAATTAGAAATCAGAGTGAAGTTGTGCATATGAGAAAGCCCTGAGACTCCATGGGAATTTTTTAACCCCTTCATGTCCATTTGATCATAATAATATTATTGAATTAGATTCCTTGGGCTATTTAAGCCATCTGCCATTATGAGCTCCTTTGGTGGATTAAAAGAATTAAGAAATTTATTAGCATTTCTAGTTAAGATGGAGGCATAGGGAAATACACTTTGCCTCCATGCACAACTACAGCAAAAATTACAGCTAAAATACAAATCAAATATCACCCAGATTTGTTTGAGAATTGAGCTGTATGGAAGTCTGACAACCAAGGACTTAAAGAAGTCACATTCATCCAGATGGGTAGGAGGGGTGGAGAGGTGTGGAGGTGGAGAGGCATGGAGAGGTGGTGGAACAGGTGGTCCCACATTCATGTGTGGTAGATAAAAATCAGGAGGGATACCTTAGGAGCAATCAATCCCAGCCCTAGACCAGACCACCCAGCCCAGGGTTCCAGCATCAGGAAAATAAGTTGCTATAACTTCTGGCTGTAAAAACCATTGGGGATTGGGGAGCCAGGAGGCCAGGAGAAACTGAGGCTTCTCAGGAAACTCCTCTTAAAGGGCCCCAAATGTCTCAGGACTTACACAGATCCACTCCCTCTGGGTTTCAGCACCAGGGCAACAGCTGCAAGGGCAGAAGCAGCATATGGGGAGAAGGGAAGAAAGTGAAGTGAGTGGCAACACAGTGAGCTGGGAGAGAGCTTCCTACCAGGCAATCTCCAGAGGCCAAGCAGTGGTGATGTCCCCTCTCTGAGCCCTCTCCCACACAGAGCCACAAAAATGTGAAACGGGTTGCCCTGTCCTGGCAATCACCTAAGGCTCCGTCCCACATAATTTACAGGTGCCTTTTCTACAATAGGCCACACTACCAAGACAGGGATTCAGAGCAGCTCTACCTAATGCACAGAAACAAACAGGGAGGCTGCCAAATTGAGGAGACAAAGAAATATGGCCCAAATCAAAGAACAGAACAAGACTCTGGAAAAAGAAGTAAATGAAATGGAGATAGGCAACCTATCAGATGCACAGTTCAAAACACTGTTTATCAGGATGCTCCAGGACCTCACTAGGTACTGCAACAGCATAAAAAAGATCCAGTTTGCAATCGTGAAATAAAGGAAAATCTCCAGGGAACCAACAGTGGAGGGGGTGAAGCTGAGAATCAAATCAATGGTTTGGAACATAAGGAAGAAAAAAGCATTCAATCAGAACAGAAAGAAGAAAAAATAATTTAAAAAATGAGGATAGAATAAGGAGACTCTGGGACATCCCCAAATATACTAACATTTAAATGATACGGGTGCCAGAAGGAGAAGAGGAAGAGCAAGAAATTGAAAACTTATTTGAAAAAAATAATGAAAGAAAACTTCCCTAATTTGGTGAAGGAACTAGGTGTACAAGTCCAGATAACACAGAGAGTCCCAAACAAGTTGGACCCAAAGAGGCCCACACCAAGACACATCTTAATTAAAATGTCAAAGGTTAAAGGTAAAGAGATAATCTTAAAAGTAGCAAGAGAAAAGGAGAGAGTTACCTACAAAGGAGTTCCCATCAGACTATCAGCTGATTTCTCAAAAGAAACTCTGCAGGCTAAACGGGACTGGCAAGAAGTATTTAAAAGGATGAAAAGCAAGGATCTACAACCTAAATCACTCTATCCAGCAAAGCTATCATTTAGAATTGCAGGGCAGATAAAAGTGCTTCCCAGACAAGGTAAAGCTAAAGGAGTTCATCATCACCATGCTACTATTACATGAAATGTTAAATGCACTCATTTAAGAAAAAGAAGCTGAAAACTATGAACATTAAAAATGGCAACATATTCACAATTATGAACAACTGAATCTAAAAAACAAACTAAGCAAACAGCCAGAAAAGGAACAGAATTATAGATATGGAGATCACTTGGAGGGTATTGGCTGGGAGGGGGAAGGGGTAGAAAGGGGGAACAGGTATAGGGATTAAGAACAAATTGGTAAGTATAAAACAAAGGTATGTTAAGAACAGTATAGGAAAAGGATTAGACAAAGGATTTATATGCATGACCCATGAGCATGAACTAAGTGGGAGATTAGTGGAGGGAATGGGGTACCAGGCAGAGAGGGGCAGAGGGGGAAAATGGGGACAACTGTAATAGCATAATCAATAAAATATATTTAATAAAATATACCCTGGCTGGTGTAGCTCGGTGGGTTTAGCATGGGCCAATGAACCAAAGGGTTGCCAGTTTGATTCCCAGTCAAGGTACATGCCTGGGTTGCAGACCAGATCCCCAAGTAGGGGATGTGCAAGAGGCAACCACACATTGATTTTTCTCTCCCTCTCTTTCTCCCTCCCTTGCCTTCTCTCTAAAAATAAATAAAATTTTTTAATGAAATAAAAAAAAGAAATTTACTAGCTGTTCAGCACTTCTACCTCAGTTCTAGCAGTTGTGACAACTTTTAAGATATTAAACTACTTTCCTATCTGAATGCTGACTGAGCTTTAGCTTCCCTATATGTGAAATGAGGAAGCTGGACAAGATGATCCTTAAGGATTCTCTCAACTCTTTTTTTTTATTAATATTTTTTATCCTCATCCAAGGACATTTTTTTCCTTGTTTTTTTAGAGAGAGGAAGGGAGAGAGAGAAACATCAATGTGAGGGATAAACATCAACTGGTTGTTTTCTGCATGAGCCTGGATAAGGGATTGAACCTGAAGCTCTTCAGTTATGTGACAACACTCCAACCAATTGAGCCACACTGGCCAGGGCAGTTTTCTCCCAACTCTTAATTTCTATTTCTCAATGTTTCTATTTAAACCACACAGAGTGCATCAGATTAACTAGATTGTGCATGCATTTTTTTCTCAAAGAATGCAAAAAATGCGAAGAATAAAGATATAATGCTAGTGACAAAATTTTGAAGTAATGGAATTTAGGAACTTATGCTTGTAAACTACTTGACATTAGTAGTCATATTTTTAGTATAGGATTTAATAACCGGATCGTTATTCTGCTAATGCCTCACCCATCCTAACTTTCTTTATCAGTGAGAACACTGAGGCTCAAAAACATAAATAACTACCACAAATTCACACAGCTTATGTTAGAGTTGACACTAGAATACTGATCTCTTTCCAGTTGAGAGTCTTGCACAGTACTTTCCATTCCAAAGCTCGTCTTAAATGTTCCCTGAGGATGCTGATGCAATTTCTGACCAAGACCCACAGTTGAATATTATGAATCTTGCTTCGGTATTTAAGATGCAGTTATTTGCATTGACAAATATTTCAACATGCCACAGCTGCTCATTCATATGTATAAACTTATGTAGTCATTGATTTAAAAAAGAAATATGGTTGCATCTTAAGTAAGCTTTTTGGATGTTGCATATACTTTCCTTTATGAGAACCTCTAGGTATAGAAGGAGTCTATATTCTTCTGAGGGGAAATTAGATATTCATTCCAAGCTCTCATCATATCTTTGACCCTGTAGGGAAATGCACCATGGATTCAACTATGGTTTAAGCTTGGTGACTTAACTTAGAGTGGTTACTTTGAACACGATCAGGGTTTTGCCTCATGCTAAAAAGATTACCCACTTTTCTTTCTGCATTAGTTTCACAATTTAAAAGGAGTAAAAAGATTATTTAAATAAACTTCTGCTTTAAAATATAGTAAATTACCTTTTTTACAGTTCATAGAGTTATCCATCAGGATAGGATTCAGCCTGGCCCCATCCAACACAATGTTTCTTTACTCACCTGCAGGAAAGACCATCATTAAAGAGAATGATGTCTTATGAATAGGTTCATTGTCTTAACTGTGGAGTTTGATCAAGTTATGAATTTGCTTGAAAATCTGTATTTAGAGAGGAGGTGTAGACAAAGTAGAGGTGGGTAACACACGAACTTCTTAGATCCCACACAGCCTACTATATCCCTAGTAAAACCACTGAGGCATGACCAGTCATTGAGTGATACATGCCAGAAATCAACCCAGCTGATGCAGTCTCATATGACTGCCCAGGATGCCAGGAAGAGAGAGTCCAATTCAACAGTGACAGATGAGAATTCTTTCAGGGTCCCTAAGTTTTCTAAAGCAGTGCTCAAACTTTAAACAAATAAGGTATGAATCTTGAGAAAAGTGCAGATTCTTAACTTAGTAGGCCTGTGTGTGGACTTGAGATTATGCATTTCTAAGAAGCTTTCAGTTTATATTTATGCAGCTAGTTCATGAACCACTGTTGGTAGACCAGGACTCTAGAATAATCAGTTTCTTCCCCCAGCTTTCTCTAAGGCCTATTCTCTCACTTCTTTTAAGTCTCTGCTGAAATATCATCTTATTAGCAAGGCCTTCCCTACCCACTGTACATTTCCCTACCCACCATGTAATTACCCTTGTTTATATTTATTTATACTGCTTACCACTATCTGACAAATGTTATATTTATTTATATTGATCCACTGCTTATCATTTCCCTAGATCATTGGTTGAGGCATAGTAAAGTGTTCAGTAAAAAATAGCTATTGAATGAATGATTATATAAATGAACCAAATGGCCAGTCTACCACAATTTCATAAGCCACACCACACTAATGAGTCTCCAAGCAATAATCAACTCTTTGGGCTTTTCCTTTAGAAACTCAAATATTCTGTTAAAAAATAAAGAAGAATAAAGCAGGCCCCTCCACTGCGTACTGAAGTCCCTGCTGGCTGATGGAGACCACCGCTGACTTCCTCCTTTTTACTTGCAGGCCCTTCTGGAGCCCTTGAAGTGTTCCTAAGAATGCGCTGAGTAGACAGATCAAAGGCAAGAGGATACTGATGGCTACTAATTGTCTCCATTTTGTGCTTTATCCAAAAATTATATCATTCAGTTGGTTCTCTTTGTGAATATCTGATGGCTTATTATTTCAACTTCAGTCAGTAATCTCACTATAAATATAGGTGTTATTATACTAATGAGAAAGCAATAAATGTTATAAAGATTTGCCCCAGTCTGACCCAGAGGAATGCTGTGTTAGATCCTTTTTGACAAATTTATAACTAGGTTATAATCTATACCTTTCTAAAGATTCATCAGTGGTGTTGAAGTTGAGTTTCAGAACTTTAACAAATGATAGGGCTTTAATTATCTATTCTTTTTACTACATTACAGAGCAACAGCTGTTGATTTTCTGCAATGCAGGAGAAAGGGTCACTAAAGGTTTTATAACAAAACCAAAAAGGCATCATTTAAATATTGCATCAACACCAAATGTCCAATCTAGGGATTCTGTGTTTAATATCAAAACTCTAGGTCATTCATTCTATATTCATTCATCAATTATTTCTTAAGCACCTACTATTAACATTGGCTAACACAATGAAGGTATTATATTGCACTTTTAAAACAAGTGGAGATTCATTCAATAACTCTTTAATTAAGTATGGTCAAGTTCATACTGAGCAAATTAACAGGGGAGGTCCTTGCCCTCTAGAATCTTACTTGAGTAGAAAAACGTGCAAATCATGGTAAGGGACATACCAGGTATCTGAATACAGGTCTAGGGAGCTCAGAGAAATAATCAATCCATGTTGTCCTAGCAGAAAAAAGATGGGTTCATTATGAAATTGACATCTGAGGGCCCTCAAGATGACTAGAAATCTTACCAGTGGAAAGGGAAAAAAGGAATTCCAGGCAGAGAAACCCACATGAGCAAAGACCAGAAACATGGCAATTTAGGATTAAGTGTAGGAGCAGGGCGTAGTCTTATGCAGTAGTGGGAGAGAATGATATAAAAGGATGATTCTGGTAAGTGGTGATGGGTGAGTGGGGAGGGGACATGAAGGTTAGCTGGGACCATATTGTGAAGGGCGAAGACTTTGCGCATAGATACACTGGGGTCATATCTTTTAGAAAGATAAATCTAAAAGTAATGGGGAAGGTGGCTGGGAAGAGTAAGGAAGGTGTATGTATGTATATTTGGGGGTGGGGTGCAGTGGCAGGCATTATATTTCTTTTTCTTTAATTAAAGATTGAGTTATTTTTTAGAGAGAGGGGAAGAGAGGGAGAAAGAGAGGAAGAGAAGCATTGATGTGACAGAGAAACATAGATCAGTTGCCTCTCATACACTCCCAGTCCGGGAACTGAACCTGCAACCCAAACATGGGCTGTGACTGGGAATCAACCGGCAACCTTTCAGTTTGTGGGACAACACCCAACCAAGCCACACTGGTCAGGGCTATGATTCCTCTGCTTGAACAGTGTTGGAATAATTTCATTAATTGAATGTAGGTAATTGAAGTTTCCACAAGAATTAACTCTCCATTTGCTTAAGTGGAATTATTCCTGAAGTATCAGATATATGATCCTTTTTTAGAAAAAGAGAGAGAAAATAACATTATCTTCTTCCTATTATTAATGTAATACATGTTTATTTCAAAGTAAATGTGATACAAACTGGATTAAAAAACATGGTAAAAATGAATCACAATCACACCACCAGAAAGAAATGTTGTTTGTATGTGAGTCCTCAATTCCACCACCTAGAGTACATTAAATAAGATTTACAATTGAAAGAGTAATTCAGACAACTGATGCCAAGGCTATTTTAAGCAGAAGTGAGTACGACAACTTTGGCCTTACCTGGGCAGTGCAACGTGCCAAGAAAGACATTTATTGCTATATTATGATATTTATAAATTATTTATAATTATTTCAAAAAATGGCTAAGTACTATGAAGAGCATGATTGGAAATGGTTTTATATTTTGCAGCAACCCCTTGTTTAGCACTTATTTTTCTGCTTGGAAGCAGAAATTTAAAAATGCAAGTAGTAAAAGTGAATTTCTTCAATCTTCAATTACCTTCAAGTGGAAATTCAAGTACTGAAAAATGACAAACTTTTTTCATTAGTTCAGCAACTCTAAGAAATACCAATTATAGTACAACACTGAAGGCAGATTTATCAGTGAAACAAAATGTAGATTTTGTGTCTGCACACATGAAGCTCAATAACTGAGCAAGGCGCTCTTTATCCCTCCTCTCCAGAATAGAAATCCCACCCATTCTTCAAGGTCTGGCTCTGCTTCCTCATTTCCATAAAATACTCTTTGCACTGTTCTGGCTCCTTCACATCTATACATTCTCTGACATTTCAGGATTCACAGAGATGGTAACATTATCAAACGCTTTGGGTCCTATGTCATCAGGAACTGATCTCTATGAAATGCATCTAAGTCCTTTCTCCTTAATAAGATAAAAAAAAATCCTTAAAGACAAAGACTTTGGATGGGGATAAGGGCCACATTTTCTGCAATTTGGCAACACTGAGTGTCTGGAATACTCCTGGTAAAAACGTTTGAACGCAACTGGAAAACCTGTTTACTGAAAGTGTGGCTCTCGACCACACCAAAAGAGATGTCAGTAAAATTTGTTTTAGTTTGGGCACTTCCCCATGCTGGTGCAAATGAAGGGGACTTGGTGAGAATTTCCTAATGAAATCTCATAGCATACTCATTTTTCCACTTGTTATTTTAAAGGTAAAATGTTCATTATTTCCTAAAAATGTTGTATACTTTACATGTCCCTAAATGACCTAAAGAACAATCTAACCGTTTTCCATTTCAAGTGATAGTTAAATGAAGGCTGGGTTGCACATTACATTTTGGGTTGCACAAAGAAGGAAAAATGATTGCTTGATGTGGCATAACTACATTTCCAACTGAATTATAGCTGTAACAAGTTCCCATACAGTTAAACTGTTAAAATAGGGAAGATATTCTGTGAATCTGATCTATACTTGGCATTTTAAAATAAGCTTGTTGTTATTTGCAGGCTTCTTTAGAAGCACTTTCAAAATTGATTTATGTGATTTATAAGACATACTTTGAACAGGCATCTTGATAAAGTACAACATAGTATCTAAACTAAGTAAATTGCTTAAAGGAAACTAAATTGTAAGAAAGCTTAGGGTGATTCATGCTGATAGAACTAGGACAAGCTTGTCCTTTATTGTAGCCTTTAGAACTTGAAATCATTCTGCTCAAGGTTATTTCAACGGTTGTCTTTACTATCAAGAGCTTCTAATTGGTGGAACTAGAGTTCTGACCATCTTATTAGATTGCAGAATTGTTTGAGATGAAAGTTTTTCAAAAGAGGGTAACAGCCCAGGGTATTTATGCCATGTACCAGGAGAGTTATGCCATGTGCCAGGTTATGAGGCTGAAAGAAAAGAGCTATCAAGAGAATGAAAGAATGCCATGAGAAAGTTTATTACTCTATGCAAAGTACAATTTGTTCATCACATTGTGCTAACCCAGATCTCTTCATTTTTTGCTTTACAGGGGATTCTTTTGGAGCCATTAGTTCCTAAGACAAGACATGTCTACTAATTTTTAAGAGCAGAACGGCCTCTTAAAGATGGGAAGAACATGTGTCCTTGGTGTAGTCATCATCCGTCTTGTGACAAACACCAATCCATCCCTGTTCCCCAGCTCCCTAGCCACATCTGGGCTAGGGCAGTAAGAGAAAGCATTTAACATTTTTTTTGGCATAACAATTGCAGATTTTAATTCTAAGGCCAGGCAAAGTGAAAGTAATGTAGGAAAACTCACTTGGCAGAATGTTCTCTCTATTTTCATGTAAAACATGTAGTAATGGTGAATTCTAAAAAGCCTCTGGCAAGACACAAACCTCAGTCTTCCAAACAACAACAGACCAATTGACATTAAGAAAGAATCACTTGAAAAGGCCAAAGAAGCTCTATATACCCACACGCGCAAAGGCTCTTCCTTGATGGCATCTTGTATTTTCATGCTTAGCTGTTTAATACTCCTGTTTGCCAGTCATGTGGATGAAAAGCATTAACTATATTTATTGAAGACAGAAGCCATATTCCTGTTTTTTGGTACAAAGTCTAGCTCACAGTGGTGTGCTTACCTATGTTTCATGAACAAAGGAACATTCTATATACAAATTTCCTAAGGAATCAACTACTATAGATAACCCCAGTTGTCCCATTGCACCTCACTCTATCACAGAAACAGATGTTGAAACAAACCAAAGAACAGGGTATGGCTAATCCAATTTAGGATATCTCATCAAGTCTCAGTAGGCTAATTCGATTTATGACATCAGCAAGTCTCAGGGTTTATTGTGATGCATTCCAAACAAGTGATAGTGTAGCAGAAAAGGCAAAAAAAAAAAAAAAAAAAAAATCTACATCAAGGGCATCCAAAAACTTTGTTAGTGTTCATAACAATTAATGCCACAAGGAGAGACTATGGTCTACTGATCATGGTCTATTTCTGTACACTAAATCTCTCCCACTTGCTTCCCACATCTTCATTGTTTCTATAGTATCCATTGCTGACTGAAACATGTGTACCAGGTAAGCATATAAATGAAATAAAGCTGATGCTAGTTGTTATTTATTTAAATTCATGTTTCAAAAAGGCTTTTCTGTCTAAAATGTTTTCCTTGGAGGATTAAGGGTAACAGAGCCTCAGGTTCTTGGGAGACAAAGCATTGATTTTTCACCACAGGTAGTTTTAAAAAACCCTGTTGGCAGTGACTAGTTAATACAGGTGACAGGAAACGCAGGTTCACGTTCACACGTTCACATATTGGAACATTAGACGTTTGGGTGCTCACTGACCTTCAGGTTGGTATTGTGCTATAATCGTCACTGTCTGTCCAGCCCCCTTTAGTGCAGCCGCAGCCTGTTCATGGGATGCTCCACGTAGGTCAATGCCGTTCACCTGAAAGATAGGAAGGCAGAGAATTCTGGTGTTTCGTAAGCCACATCATTCTGGTAGAAGAAAACATGTTTCCCAAAACTGAGAGGCTGTCTAAGATAATGTCACCTGCCTCCAAACCCCTCATGTCCCTCCCAGGCATTTGTGTGTCAACGTAGTAGTTTTTATGCTCTTGAGAAGTTTTACTTAGCAGACTCATCCAATTTCATCTTGTGATGTTTGTGCTATGGTCTGACCAGGTTGAAACTTCTTCTTCGTATACCCACAACCACCAGGATTTCAGGGTATGCATTTAATACGCCTCTGTGAGTCTCCTAGATTTCTGGGGTAGATAGAAGCCTTCAAAATTAGAGAAAAACAGGGCAATAAAGAGAGACATAATGTACATAGACAAGTATGTGCTGACAGATTAATAGATTCAAATGAGGTTGCGGGGACACTGCATGGAATGGTGCTGGCTGCCCGCCAGAACCCCCTCTTGGTCATATGCCTGGTCCTGTCATCCTGAGCTTGCTTAGATAGCCCTGAGCCTTTTTCCAAAATAAACCTGACTGCCCATTTCTCATGTTCAATTCCATCATGAATTCTGACAAAATGAAATAAAGAATGTCTGGAGTTTATGTTGCTGCTGCTAACTCCTATTTTGGGGCCCGTGCCAAAAGAGAAACAGAGCATCTCAAAACAAGCACAAAACTCTGCCGAGAGGGAAAATTTGTTCTTAAGTCAAATTTAATGAGAAGCAAAAGCTAAAGTCTTTCTCAAATCAATTCAGTCTAAGTCAACACAATATAATTGCTGAGTGCTTTTCAGTGACAGGGCTGTCTGTTTGCCCCAGGAGAGGGATGGTGGGTGGGGAACAAGACGAGCCCTAGAAAGCTTTTCTGCTTCCACTGAACACGTAGTCTAAGTCCAGTTTTCTAACCCACTCAGAGGCTTGTTTTTGCAGGTGACATCAGAATTCTGCTTCTTTTTATTTAGAGAGAAGATGGCCACAGCCCATGAAAAAGAATGAAGGAACTGATCAGTTACTTTATCTACACATAAAATATAGGTTTTTATTTGGCCTCTCGTGAATCCTCTTAGACTATGACAATGGACGGGTCAGGGGTTACTGCTCTATTTCTCTGTTAGGCCTGGAATATCTGTAATCCTCAATTCCACATCCTGGTCCTCTCATAATTTGTTAAGAGTCTCCTTATTCACTTCTATAGTATTCTTGGCTTCTTCCCTGGCTTTCTATTCTGGTGAACTCCATACTGAAAGCATTGACTACACAGTACACTGGGAAGTGTGCTGAGCTAGGCTTGGCCTGCCAGTGCCACTCACTAGCTGAGTCACTGTCGTGTCACCAGTCTGAGCTTCTCTCCTGCCTGAGTTCATTGCAAAGAGTTCTGACTCTAACTGTCCCCACAAGCTACACAACTTCAGATTAAGTTCTTGGAGAATGAAAGTTATTTCAGAGGTTGTTCAGTCATTGAAGTCAGCAGTATGACTCAGAGCTGGAAGAGACAAGAAAACTAATTTGAACTGGGCTTTTCCCTACAGGAAGCTGAATGCACAAGTCATGGACCAGATAATCTCTTCTCTGGTCAAACAGTTAGCTTTTTATTAAAAATAATATACACTTTTGGTAAACAAATTCTAACGTTTCAGAAATGTAGGAAAAGTAAAAGGTCTCTTCACTGTCTGCCTTCCCATGGTGACCCTGTTAGCAGTTTCTTGTGTATCCTTTATAGAAATCTGCTGTTTGCACATGCAGGCACGTGACTTGCTTCCTTCTCTACATATTTTCATATATTATTGCCTTTTTATTTAAATGCATAGGATCATATTATATATATGCTTCTAGAACTTGTTTTTGCTTTACTACATTTAAGCATATGTGTTGGACACCTTCAATATCAGCTGATATCACCCCACCTGTTTAACGGCAGCCTATTCTGTGGCACGGCTGCACTAGGATTTTTTCCAGTATTGTTCCTACCTACGTGGTTTCAGTTTTATCCACCTTTTTGCTACCACAAACACTTAAAAATGTGTTTCTGCGGGGTAAATTTCCTGAAAATACAGGGGTAGACAAAAGTAGGTTTACAGTTGTGAGTAGGTAACATAGTTTACTATTGTATTATTTAATTATTTTATTACTTAGTATTACTATTATTAACCTACATTTGCCTACCCTTGTATATCTTAGAGAGCTTTCTTCATTCACACATTGTGACATATGGTCAACTTTTTAAAATAACTGTGGAGTGTTCTATTGTTCAAGGTAAAACAACTTATTTTACCAGTGCACAACTGATGGACCCTTACTTGCCAAATTGCTTCAACATTTTGCTATTATAAATAACCCTGTAATAAATATCATTGAACAGTAAGTTGTGGAATAAAAGGTATGCGTGTAAAATTTTAATAGCTATTGCTAAGTTGCCTCCAAAAAATGTAACATTAATTTATAATCTCACAAATAATATAAAATTGGCTACTTTTCATACTCTTGTAAAAATTGAACATATATCAATATTTGACCTTCGCCATTTTATAGGTAGATAATTTTATTTAAAATTTTTGCATTTCTCCAATTATGAGGTTAACCATCTTCTTATGTTTATTGATTATTTAACTTTCTTTTTGCATAAAATGTCTGTTCACTTAATTTGTTTATTTTTTATTTTGATAGTTTGCTTTTTAAAAAATTTATATGCATGTTAAAAAGATTAGTGCTCCATCTTATATAACTGTTACAAATATTCTTACTAGTTTGGTATTTGTATTTTGTGTTATTATATTTTAACTATTTTAACTTTTCCCTTGTATGTTATTTCTTGCCATGCAAGAAGTTTAAAATGGACTTTGGATTTCTGGCCAAGGTGGAGATTTAGGTAGGTACACATTGCCTCCTTGCACAACCAAAAGAAGGACAACAAATTTAAAAACAAAAAATAAGCAGAACTGCCAGAAAAATCAAACTGTGTGAAAGTCGAACAACCAGAGAGTTAAAGAAGAAACATTCATTCAGACTGACAGGAGGGGCAGAGATGGATAGCCTGGACAGAGAGGACTCGTGGTAAGGCAGCAGCTGGAGGACTCGGCAGTCCCACATATCTGTGCTGATAAACTGGGAGGAATAAATGGGGAGAGCAAGACAGATCATACAACCCAGAGTTCCAGCGTAGGAAAAGAAAGCCTCAAAACCTCTGGCTGTAAAAATCTATGGGGGTTGCAGCAGCAGTGGGAAAACTCCCATCCTCACAGGAGAGTTCACTGGAGAGACCCACAGGGTCCTAGAATGTACACAAGCCTACTCACCTGAAAATTAGCACCAGAAGGGTCCAATTTGCTGTGGGTAGTGGAAGACATGACTGAAAGCCCTCCAAGAGCTGAGCAAGTGGTGTTGTTCCCTCTCAGACCTGTCCCTCAAATACAGTGTCACAACTCAGCAACATGGGTTGCCCTGCCCTGGCAAATGCCTAAGGCCCCATCCCTTACAATGCAACAGGTGCACCAAGACAAAAAAAAATATGGCTCAAGTGAAAGAACAAGTCAAAACTTCAGAAAAAGAACTAAGCAATGAAGAGATAGCCAACCTATCAGATGCACAGTTCAAATCACTGGTAATCAGGATGATCACAGAAATGGTTGAGTATGGTCACAAAATAGAGGAAAAAGTGAAGTCTATGCAAAGTGAAATAAAGAAAAATATACAGGGAACTAACAATGAAGGCAAGGAAACCAGGACTCAAGTCAACAATTTGGAGCAGAAGGGAGGAATAAACATTCAACCAAAACAGAATGAAGAAACAAGGATTCAAAAAAATGAGGAGAGGCTTAGGAACCTCCAGGATGACTTTAAATCTTCCAATATTTGAATCATAGGGGTGTCAGAAGGAAAGGAATAGCAAGAAATTGAAAACTTATTTGAAAAAATAATGAAGGAGAGCTTCTCCAGTCTGGCAAAGGAAATCAACTTCCAAGAAGTCCAGGAAGCCCAGAGAGTCCCAAAGAAGTTGGGCCTAAGGAAGCAGACACCAAGGCACATCATAATGACATCATCCAAGATTAAAGATAAGGAGAGAATCTTAAAAGAAGCAAGAGAAAAGGAGACAGTTACCTACAAAGGAGTTCGCATAAGACTAGTAGCTGATTTCTCAAAAGAGATCTTACAGGCAAGAAGGGGCTGGAAAGAAGTATTTGAAGTCATGAAAGACAAGGGCTTACATCTAAGATTACTCTATCCAGCAAAGCTATCATTTAGAGTGGGAGGGCAGAAAAAGTGTTTCCCAGATAATATCAAGTTAAAGAAGTTTGTTATCACCAAGCCCTTATTATATGAAATGTTAAAGGGGCTTATCTAAGAAAAAAGATGATCAAAAACAAGAACAGTAAAAGGATGACAAACTCACAACTATCAGCAACTGAACCTAAAAACAAAAACAAACTAAGCAAACAATGGAACAGGAACAGAATCACAGAAATGAAGATCATATGCAGGGTTATCAGTGAGGAGGGGGTGGGGAGGAGAATGGGGGAAAATGTACAGGGAATAAGAAGCATAAATTGTAGGTGCAAAAAATAGACAGGGTGACATTAAGAATAGTATAGGAAATGGAGAAGCCAAAGAACTTAAATGTATGACTCATGGAGGTGAACTAAAGGGGAGGACAATAAAATATGCTTTAAAAAGTTTAAAATGTTTTATATACTCACAATTATTGCTTCTTTTCCTTTTTAGCTTTTGAGTTTTGTATTATATCTTCCCCTTTCTAATATATTTAACAAAGTATCCATGTTTTCTTTTAGTGCATCCACAGTTTAATTTTTAGCCATTTAATTTTTCATCTAATGAAATAGACTTTGGTGTTTGATGTGAGAACCAGGTGAACAACTACTGTTTTTTGGACCTTTCCTTTATAGGATTAAATTTCTACATCTTTTAATATTCCAATTAGACTCTAAATTTCCTCAAGTTAGTGAACTAAAGGAACATGAAAAAGTAAGAGGAAACAAAAGATTTGGAGTCACAGAGAACTGAGTTTGAAACCTGGGTCTACCAGTTCTATCTATGTAACTTGGAAAAGTGATTTGAATTCATTGAACTTCAGCTTCCTTACCTGTAAAATGGGTATAATACCTACATATCAGGGCTATTGCATGAAATAAATGAGAAAATATCTGTAAAACCTTTAACACAAAGCCTGGCACAAACAGGCATTCAGCAAATAGTATCTTTATTACTGTATTTCTTCAAAGAGCTGTGATTTTAAGTGATTAAATAAAATCTAATGCAAATTAACCAATACAAAATATGGTATATGGGTTACTTCATTTCCCCCCCCTTAGGAGCACCAACTTCGGCATGGGAAGAGACTTAGAAACTTGCTCACCCAGAACTTACACATTAGAGATGATCTCCATTAAAGGAAGGGACTTGCCCTAAGTCATATCAGAGTTTGTAGAGGGTGAGGACCAGCCAGGGCTTCTCTGTTTTCCCTGGAGCTGACATTCCCTATGACGGGTGTGTGTTTGTTTTCCACTGGGCCAGGAATAACTGAACTGGTTCGCCTTAGGCCTTTTCCTACATGGGTCTCCCCATTTGTAGCGCATTTGATGCTGCTCTCATCCTAAAGAAAACTCCCTTGACTGTGCCTCTGTTGATTTTCCTCCAGGTTTTAGCATGCGTGTTCTTCAATCTTTCAAACTTTTCCAGGTCACTTTGCTTCTTATTTCTATCCCTGTGGTTTGAGTTTTGATCAGTAATCTTTGCTCAAATAGCACTTTCAAAGGAATTCAAAAACAGTTTATATCATTGACATGGCATTTTTAAAATACCAAGTGTGACACAGCCACATATATTTATGATTTCTATTTTTCTGCTTTGGTTTGAATTTTCTCTTCTTGAAGCATGGACTGGGAGATTGGATACCATTAGTTAGTGTTGAGATTAATAATGATAGTCATTGTTAACATTCACTGATTATCAGGCATGCTCATATTATAGGTGATATTTATACATTTTCTCATTTAATCTTCAGAAGTCTGGGATTCTTCTTTTGATTTTATAAATAAGAAAACTGAGCTCAGAGGGAATCGCTAACTTGTTCAAGGTTAAATAGTTGCAAGAGGTTAAGAATTTTAAATAGTCTAACTCAAACTCTTGAGCTCTTAACTACCATTTCCTATTGTTCTTCTCTCAGTGTCCTATCTGATTCTAAGGGTCCATGCCTGCAAGATTCCAGTTCTGAAGTTTGTCTTCCAAGCTTCCTGAGACTGACAGAACACCCTTGGTGTGACACTCTGGTCAGCTCAGCAATGGGCCTGAGCAACTGGGTTTAGACATTATGGCCCAGCTTATGATGATCTGATCACGTAGAGCTGAAGCAGAAGGCTCGGAGAGACTAGAAAAATGCCATCGATTGCCCTCTCCTTATGTACACAACTGTGCTCGGATCATAGAAATCATTACATTCCATTTGTTATGACATCCGTTTCACAACCAAGATAGTAATGCATAGGAAGTTTAGGACTTCTAGTTAATTCAAGCGGTTATAAGGTGCTTGCTGTTGTTTTTTCAGATGCTGGTGTGAAAGAGAATGGTGTACCACGTTCAGAGTTAAACTTTTTTTCTTAAGATGAACATTACGTTTGCTACTTCAGACAATAGGGCCCGTGGCCTGGGGATCAGGAATTCCCTGTATAAATAACTCTATGCTCTCTAGGATTTCTTAGTATCATAGAAAGGATAATATCAGAATGAGAGAATTTCAGAAATGGGGAGTACCTTTGTGATTATCTGTAGCTACCAATGTGATACCTTTAAGCTGATACAACCACATTATTCATATGCCCTTCCCACCACCCCCAACCATGTTGAATTTTTTCATTTCTCTGATTCGGGCATTTGTGCATACTTGCAAGGCTACTTTCCTTATCTAAAACATAATTTTACACCCCTTCCTCACCTGGAAAAATTCTCCTAGTCCTTAAAGATTCAGTCTGAACAGACTTGTGGAATGTGCTTATTTGTGAACTCCTAAAGGAAGGAGCTTGTCTTACTGGAACTTGTGTCCCTAGCATAGGGCCTGGCAAATGGCAGGTGCATAAGAACTGAAGAGGTGAATGAATAGACAAGTGAATGAATGAAAAAGGTATTTGCACTACATTATTCCAGGCCAGTGGTCATCTAACCTTTATGTGACCCCGACCTCACTCCCTTTTTCTGCCCCTTCATATAATTCTCACCACATGAGAACTTGTCTCTGCTTGCATGCATATAAGGTTAATTATGGCAACATGGATATTCACTACAACTATTTTCCTTTAATGTGCACCTAGTGAAGTATCTAGAGCTAAACACAGTGTTGGTACAAATTTCATTTCTTTAAAATATCCATTTTAGTCATTTCCTTTTCCAATTTAACTGAACCAGAGTGACACATAGCCATTGTCGAGCAATTGACTATTCAGTAGGAGATAATGATGGGTAAACTGAAAATTAAGTACCTGGTGGTAAGTGCTATGACAAGAACAGGTCAGAATGCTCTGGGATACAGAGGAGGGGCCCCTTCTGAGGAATGAGGAGGTTATAAGAAGGCTTTCTGGAAGAAGTGACATCAGAAACAAGATCTGAATGAGTTATCCAGGAAGGGCTGTGGAGAGAGGGAAGGGCAGAGGAGTAGCAAGAGTATTCTAGGCAGAGAGGGAGGCAGATGGGGTGGTGTGGAGGAGAGTAAGGGTATGGCATATCTGAAGAAAAGAAAGTCGTTGTTACTGAAAAGAGGAAAGAAAAGAAAGTGGGAAAGAGGTGAGAGATGAGGTAAGAGACATGAAGATGGTGATGGTGATGGAGGTGATGCTGATCACTAACTTGTGTGTACTTAACTCTGTGACAAGCACAGTTCTAAGCATTTTCTATATACCAGTTCCCTTAACCCTCACAAAAGCTGTATAATGTAAGAACACATAAAAATGCCCATTTTATTGAGAATCCACTAGGGCATAGCAGATTAGATAACTTGCCCAGGGTTTCACTGCTTATAATGGTACAGCCTGGAATTGAACCCAGGAAGTCTAGTTGAAGAGTCTGCATTCCTAACTGTGGCACATTACTGTATCTCAAGGATTTGGTGGTACAGGCGTGATAAGACATTTCAGTAAATTTTGAGTTTATTGTGACTGCAATGGGTAACCATCCCTCAGCTTAGAATTGAGAAATATTATTTTAGCGCTGCTGCTTACAGCTAGAGAACACACAGAGAATATACAGGAGCCCTGTGCTACCGCGAGCCCTATGAAGAGCCTCCCAAGTTGAATTTGCCCCTTTGGAGATTCTGCTCAGGGGGCAGCACTACTGTTGTGGCTGCTGAGGTTTTCCTTTCGAGCTCATATCATCCACCTGCTATGGAAACGGTGCCGTGGGAAGACCACTGGGTTTAGACTTGCAAAGGATAGGATTCAAATCTTGGTCTCCTTATTTAGCAACTCTATGACCTTGGGAACTTGGTTAAGTTACTTAGCTCCTTTGACCTTCAGTTTTCTTATATGCAACAAAAAATATTAACCTTAATTTTGCTGGGTTGTTGTTTGGATAACTAGAGATAATACCAACAAAGTACTTAACATAAAACTTGGCACATTGAATATGTACTCAATCAGTGGTAGCTATTTGTATTATAGCATATCCATTATCCATGAAACCCAGACTTCAGAATGACTTTTTTTTTTTTAGCAATAATAAAATGAAGGAATAGATTAGGTATAAGATTGTCTTGGAATAGTTAAGAGTAGCTAAGAAATACAAGTTTAACAGAATTATTAACTGTGGAAAAAGACAAAGGGGTGACCCAGTGGGAAAGGGCTAGATAATTGGCACTAGATTTCAATTAAAACAAGTCCGGTACAGAACACAAAGGACTGTTTCAAGCAAATTATTTCACTGTTGGGGGTCTGGTTGGTAAGTGGCAGGGGGACAGCAGGGAAGAAAGTGGGGCAGAATCGAACAATTTCTCCTTTATTCAGAGAGACTAGAGATAGTAAGATCAGCAGATATATTACCAGTGAATTGAATAAATGTAGAAGGCTCCATCTTTTCTCATGAGGAAAAAAAATCTATTTCCATTTTCCTGAGCTGATGTGATGTAGTGAGGTAGAAATTTGGGTCAGTTGCTAACTCGGCCACTAACTGATTCAGGCCAGTGGGTTCACTGCTGTGGAAACAGAAGTTGCTGGGTCCCCCCATGTCCAGGGTCCCTGTGATTCCAATTCAATGATTTCCATGGTTTAAAAATAACATCTCAAAGTGTTTTACAGTCAGAAAGCTGTTTTCCCACCTCACATTTCTTACCAAACAAGGTGAAACATAAACAAGCAAATGTAATAGAAGCATTCTCATGTATTAACTGATCCTTATCACATACTTGTGTAGGAGGCAAGGAAACTATAAATACCCCATTTAATCCTGAATGGTGAGCAGGCTGGGGTGGGGTTAGCATAGAGCATAGAGAGAGAGAGAGAAGAGACATGGTACCCACACAAGTGGACTCTGAATGCCAAGTTAAGAAGTTTTGTCAGTCCAGGCCTGTGTGGCTTAGTTGGCTGGGCATCATCATGCAAAGTGAAGGGTGGCTGGTTTGAATCCCCAGCAGGGCATGTGCCTGGGTTGCAGGTTCAGTCCCTGGTTGGGATGAGTGCTAGAGGCAACTGGTCAATGTTTCTCTCTCATATTGATGGTTTTCTCCTTCTCTTTCTCCCTTCCTTCCCTCCCTTCTCTCTTTGTCTCTCTCAACAAATAAATAAAATCTTTAAAAAGGAAGTTTTGTTAATAAGTGGCTGGGAGAGGGCTTTACAGAGGCATCGAACACAGTTTGGTTTGTGTTGAGGCGTAACTAGGGCAACAACGAAATGTTGGAGTTGAAGAACTAAGTGATCAAGAATTGGATAATCTGATGGGAGACTATTGCAATGTTCCAAGTGGTGGATGATGAAGATCTGAACTAGAAAAATGGGAATGGAATTTACAATGGGAAATGGACACAGATTTGAGAGGGGAAACAGAAGAAGGTTCCATGGAGCTATGCTCCTCAGATATCTCTGGGAACAAAATAGAGTTTAAATAATACTTATAGTGCTGAATGAATGGAAGATGAGAGATGAGGAGCGTGTTTAGAGGGAAGATGATACCTTTAGTCAAGATGAGAACACAAGGTGAAAAGTGGGTTTGCACAAACGGATAATTCATTTTAAGACACATAGAATTTGCTGTGTCTACTGGACATCTTGTAGGCAGTTGGAAAATATCTGTCTGGAGCTTAGAAAGATAGTTCACATTAATAATCATTTTATTCTTAGTGTTTCTAAGGTGAGTGCCCTGATCTCATTAGACCCAGATGTAGAAGAGTCTTGTACCAAATAGGGCTAGTAAGAGAACCCACTTCACAGAGTTGCTGTAAGGTTAGATTAGTTAATGCATGTAAAACACGCACAATAGGGCCTGGTACATAGAAGGCCATATAATTATTAGCTGTTATTGACCCCTCTCCTGACACACCCAAAGGACGATCTGGGAAAGTATACAGTTATCTCAGTAAAGGCTCAGCAGACCCTGGGGAAGTACTGGGGGCACGGACATTGCAAGAGGAAGCATGGTGTCCTGGAAAGCCCTGTCCTAGCAGTCAGGAGTCTGGAATTTCTGTCCCTTCCTGCTGATACTTTATCTCATTTTGGGCCTCAGCTTCTTCATCTGGAAGGAGAGCCTTATGCTGAATCTCTGAGGTCCCTTCCTCTGCGTAATAAACAAATATATTCCATACACAATCTGTATTTTGTTGACAACTTGAGAAAAACAAACAGTTCATTCAGCATTAAACTTTTAAATACCCTCTAGCACATCTCAGAGTGAATGAACTAGAAATTGTATTTGAAGTGGAAATTTCTAATTAAGTTCCCTCTCCTCCTGGAGGCTGTTACACTTGGTGGAGAGTGATAACATTTCTGACAGTTGCTGCATGAGAGCTCAAGACCAGAATCCTGGAGCAGAGGCAAAATGAGAAACTGATATTGAATATTTACATGCCTTAGCAGTTACAATTAGCATCCTTTTTAAATATGGCTTGCTGATACAAAAATGGACATATATTTTTAAAAAACCTTTAAAAATGTTTTGGTTTACCAGGGTGTTTATAGAGGGCTGGCAGTTTTAAAGTCTTTAAAAATGTTAAGATATAATTTGGCTATCCAAACCCACTTAACTGCTGGCCAAAACACAGTAAATAACTTCCAGGATTCATGCATTTTTAGTAATCAGGTAACTATCTTATAAGAATATGTAAATAAAAATAGTTGAAACCTTCCTTATATGTGTTTCACAAATATAAGACAGGCCTAGTATCTTGAGCTCTGATTGTTCTCTCAACTCTAGATTTCTAAATCTATCAGCTTACTTGACTCTCCAGTTGGATGTCTAAGATTTTTCAAACTCATCATGCTGAAAAGCAAATTTAATTTTCTTCCAACCCTGTTTTTGGATAACTTTTCTACTTTCAGCAAATATTAATATCAACATCAAGTGCTCAAACCAGCATCTACGTGCTGACCTTAATTCCCTTTCCCTCCCACCTCCCCTTGTAATCCATCAGCATGTCATGTACTCCAGTTCCGAACCATATTTCAATTCCACCAACTTCTCTCCAACTCGACCCCTGTGCCCCTGGGCCAGGCCACCATCCCTCCAGGGACACCGCCACAGCTTCTTTCTTGTGCTCTCTGCTGTCACTGTGGCTCCTCCGCCCTCCTCTATCCATTTTTGACCCAAGAGCCAGAATGATCTTTTCAGAGTATACATCATATCATGTCTCTTTTTTGCTAATTTTTTTTGGCTTCTTGTTGTACTTTGAATAAAATCCAAACAACTCACCATAACCTTAACTTGTCCTTCTGATTCTACCTCATTCAGCTGCCCACCTCCTTTACTGTTCTACAGCTACAAGGGCTTCGTTCTGCTTCACCTACATCCAACTTCCTCTAGCCTTGGGGCACGTGTAGCAGCTGTCTTTCTGACTGTAGCACACTTCCTTAGATCTTCTCACATTTGATCCCTTGTTTTTCATAAGTCTCAGATTAAAGGCCAATTCCTCAGAGAGCTCTTTGCTGACTACCCAATTTAAAGTAGCTTTCCACACTGTTGTTTGTGCCCATGAGTGGGATTACTGGGGAAAGGGGGGTGGGAGACGGTGGAAGAGGGGATAGCGGGGATAGAAGATGACGGAAGGGGACTTTAGTTGGGGTGATGAACACACAATACAGTGTACAGATGATGTGTTGTGGAGTTGTGCAACTGAAACCTGTATAATTTTGTCAGCTAGTATCACCCCAATAAATTCAATACAAAGGAAAAACCCCCCTCCAATTATCCCTTTCAAGATTGAAGAAAAAAGAAGAAAAGAAGCAACAAACTTCTATCAAAGGTAGCAAAGCCATGTATTGTTTGGCAGTTCTTTCCTTCAGAACAGTTGTTTTCAGTTCTCTGAGCTGTGTATCTCAGTTTTATCAACCTAATACAAAATATTACTCTAAGATCATGCCCTACATATAGGTAAATTTGAACCCTAATAGAATATGTTTACAGTTAATACAGAAGTTAAAATAAAATCACAGCCATTATACTTCAGAATCATTAAACTAACCCTTAAACAACAAGAATTCTTTATATGTACTTAATTAGTACATTCAATATAACAATAGGCTAAGGGAAAAATATTATTACTACAAACAGAGAGCAACCGTACATACCCTAGTTTGCCTTGGATAATTTCTGTTTACTCCTGTTGCTCTGATATGTTATCCATGTTAGCACTCATCCCAGATGATTCATTTTATAGCAAATTATCATCATTGTCTACATCATCATCATCATCATCAACAATTGTATGAAAATGAGTTGGGATGCTTTCTGTTCAGTCAGTTCCCCCTCCTGGGCATAGCTTTTATGCCCACAACTGTCCTCAAGAAGCTAACCGAATGGTCCTGAGGAATAACAGTTATTTCATGCATGTAATTGTATTTATAAAAGAAGGGTGGGAGGTTGAACAGGGTCAAGGGGTCAAATATATGGGGATAGAAGGAGACTAGACTTCGGGTTGTGAGCACACTGGGCAATGTACAGATGATGTGTTATAGAACTGTACGTTTGAAACCTACATAATCTTATGAACCAATGTTACCCCCATAAACTTAATTTAAAAAGGTATACCTAGACAAATATAACATTTGAAAGATCTTAAGATAAAAGTAAATAAATAAATAGTTTTCCAGCCTATCTTTAACATCCTGTTTTCATTTCTTATAGAACTTAGGCCTACCTTATGCTTTGCTTGTTTGTTATCTCACCCACCCCAAGAAATGCTCCCTGTGGGTAGGGATTTTGTCTCTTTTACCTCTAAACTGCTGATGATGCCTGGAACACTATATAGATACTTAATATTTCCTGAATTAATGAATGCTTATGACTGTTAGATCATGTAATTTTATTTAAATGATTAAAATTTATTTAACAACCTTTATGGCATATTTATTAAGAGCAAGGTACTGATCAGAGGCCTTTTCAGAGGGAATTTGTCATATAGCTAGAGAATGGTTGACTAAATTGAACTCAACGGATCAGAATCTTTGAGAGTGTGTTGCAGGAGATAGCATAGGAAGAGCTCTGAGACTGCGCTGCTGTTGCTAGCCAGGGGCTCCCGGTTGCCAGGCAACACCTTTTAGCACTTAGGTAGCAGCTATGAATGAGCAGCCACAGGGGGAATAAAAGTAGGGCCCTCACTATTGCAATCTAACAAGAACTTAACACAGGAGGCTAAAAGCAAAGGAGGACATGCCTCACTCGGTGACCCAGCAGTCCTCAGCCTGGTTTGATGACACTACCAGGCATTCCAAACAACACAAGTAAACTATGACCATGCAGGGGGTAAGCCTTTGAAAGTCTGCATGTATCATCTCCACTAGCTGGGTAAAGGAAAACCTTGAGACTGTGTATTCATTCCAAGGGATAGAAGGGGAAAGAGTGGGTATATGGACCCAAAGAAAAGCCCCTAAAACAACTTTGGTTAGTTACCTGCCTCTGTCATGTATGCAAAACGAACAAATAGAGTCTGGAGCAAGGTAAGGATTTTGACTAACAGACCCCCATACCTATGTTTGGGTAGTCATGTCTCCCCAGGGGGGAAGTTGGCACCACCACTACCCATCAATCAATATATAACTCCCTCACCGCTATACCATCAACTATGCAAGTTCTCAGAACAAAGGCCTCACTCTCTTGGCCCTCTTGGCCCTTTCTTGCCACATGGTGGGGGTGGCCCTAGATAGCCAGCCTCCAGCCACCCTGCTTTTGCCACCGTTACTTTTGCTTTCCTATTAGAACTTAGCCACCCCTGCCCTAGCCACTCTTGCTTTTGCTCTTTCATTAGAAATTAGCACTAATAAACTTTCCTTGCACATTAATAGGCTCGCTGATCTGTATTTTTTACTGCATCTGGAAGAAGGCTGAGTTTCTGGGATTTTCTCCCATAACAGGTAGGCTCAAGAATCTTCACTTTTAAAATGCTTTCCCCTTAAGGGGAAAAAAGGAAATAAATAAATAGAAAAAAATGCTCTCTAATGAGAGTTGATAAGTCAGCTATGGGCACCTCTTATGCAGAAGTAGCTCCATGTTCTTCTATGCAATTCATGCTCTAGTTGATTTCTGTCTCAGATTGTGCTGTAACTTTGCTGGTATAAAAACTCTCTGTCCTTTTGGGGCTCTATTGCTACTTAGGACTTGGAAGAATGGCTTGTACTTTGAAAGAGAATAAATTAAAGTGAAAACAGTGACCCATAAAACCAATGACAGATTCAGTCTCTTCATTCCAGGGCTCTATTCACCACACTGTACTTTGTGCATGGGACTCTGTGTGTCTCTCTGGGTGTCCTGGTGGAGATATCCTTGAAGCCCTTATTCCATGTCTCAGTGCCTTCTAAAACACTGCTGTTAAGGATAAACTCACCCAAATCCCAGAACTGCTCAGGCAAGGGGTCAAACTCTGGGGGTGAGACTTAAATCCTGTTCTCAAAGATCTGCTTGTCACCTCACCTTCTATTCTGGCATGAGGTGTTGTATGTTTTCGGACTGACAGGTTCCTTCAGATTAGGGTCATATTTAAAGCTGAGGTCTTTCCTTGATGGATGTTGGTAGTCAAAGCAACCTTCTGAGTTTGCTCAGCATGCTATCCCTTTTGAAAGCAGTAGACTGACTGCAAATATTCATTTATTTATTTTTACCATTTTTCAATATATTTTATTGATTGTGCAGTTGTCTCAGTTTTTTCCTCCTCTTTTTTTCCCCTCTGCCCTGCATCTCCCCCACCAAGATTCCGCCCCTCCCCCCGCGGCCACTTTAGTTCATGTCCATGGGTTGTACATATAACCCACTTTGGCTTCTCCATTTCCTATATACCATTCTCAGCCTCCCCCTGTCTATTTTGTACCTACCATTTATGCTTTTTATTCCCTGTATGTTTTCCCCCATTCACTCCCCTCCCCCTTCCTGCTGATAACACTGCATGTGATCTCCATTTCTGTGATTCTGTTCCTGTTTCAGTTGTTTGCTTAGTTTGTTTTTGTGTTTTTTTTTTGTGTTCAATTGTTGATAGTTGTGAGTTTGTTGTCCTTTTACTGTTCATGTTTTTATCATCTTCTTTTTCTTAGATAAGTCCTTTTAACATTTTGTATAATAAGGGTTTGGTGATGATGAACTTCTTTGACTTGACATTATTTGGGAAGCACTTTTTCTGCTCTCCCACTCTAAGTGATAGCTTTGCTGGATACAGTAATCTTGGATGTAAGTCTTTGCCTTTTGTGACTTCAAATACTTCTTTCCAGACCCTTCTTGCTTACAAGGTTTCTTTTGAGAAATCAGCTGCTAGTCTTATGCGAACTCCTTTGTAGGTAACTGTCTCCTTTTCTCTTGCTTCTTTCAAGATTCTCTCCTTATCTTTAATCTTGGGTAATGTCATTATGATGTGCCTTGGTGTGCACTTCCTTGGGTCCAACTTCTTTGGGACTCTCTGGGCTTCCTGGACTTCTTGGAAGCCTATTTCCCTTGCCAGATTGGGGAAGTTTGCTTTCATTATTTTTTCAAATAAGTTTTCAATTTTTTGTGCTTCCTCTTCTCCTTCTGGCACCCCTACAATTTTGATGTTGGAACATTTAAAGTTGTCCTGGAGCCTCTCCTCATTTTTTTTGAATCTTTGTTTTTTCATTTTGTATTGGTTGAATGTTTATTTCTTCCTTCTGCTCCAAATCATTGATTTGAGTCCCAGTTTCCTTTTCCTCACTGTTGGTTCCTTGTGTAGTTTTCTTTATTTCACTTTGCATAGCCTTCACTTTTCCTCTGTTTTGCGACTATACTCATTTCTGTGATGATCCTGATTACCAGTGATTTGAACTGTGCATCTGATAGGTTGATTATCTCTTCATTGCTTAGTTCTTTTTCTGGAGTTTTGATCTGTTCTTTCTTTTGGGCCATATTTCTTTGTCTGAGCACTCTTGTTATGTTATAAGGGATGGAGCCTTAGGCATTTGCCAGGGTGGGCAACCCTTGTCACTGCATTGTGGTTCTGTAGGAGGGGGAGGGGTCAGGAAGGGGACAATGATGCTTATTCAGCTCTCCACTCACTTTCAGTTACTTCCTCTGCTACCCACAAGAAAATTGGGCCCCCTTCATGCTGATTCTCAGGTAGGTGGGTTTGTGTACATTTTAGGACCCTGTGGGTCTCTCCAACAAACTCTCCTGTGAGGCTGGGAGTTTCTCCCATTGCTGCAACCCCCACAGGTTTTTTCAGTCAGAGGTTTTGAGGCTTTCTTTTCCTGTGCTGGAACTCTGAGTTGCATGGTCTGTCTCATTCCCCAGTTGTTCCTCCTGGTTTATCCACACACAAGTGTAGGACTACCTGGTCCTCTAGCCGCCACCTTGCCATGGGTTCTCTGTACCTCAGGTGCTCATCTCTACTCCTCCTACCAGTCTGGATGAATGTTTCTCCTTTAGCTGCTTTGTTGTCAGACTTCCATACCATTTCATTTCCTGGCAGTTCTAGCTATTTTTTTGTTTTTAAATTTGTTTTTGTCATCCTTTTGGTTGTGTGAGGAGGCAAAATATGTCTATCTATGCCTCCCTGTTGGCTGGAAGTCCTATTTTTTAAAAACTTAATTTTCTATGGTTTCTAAAATTAAACTATTACTAAATTTAATTACCTGTTAAAACACCATCAATAGGAAATTGATTAAATGAATTATTAAATATCCATACAATGAAATGCTATGCAGCCATAAAAGCAATGACATACTAGTCTAATATTCTGATGCTGAAAATATCAATGATATATTACTAAATTAAAGAAAAAATATGTTGCAAAGTTGTATGTATATATAACCCTGATTGTTTAAAAAGGGGTATATAATCTGACAGAGAGTGCCTGAAAATTTAAACAACCCAATGTTAAATGCTAATGACGGTTTCAAAGGGCTATAGTGGTGAGGCCATGGTGGATGAGGAATGCTTGAGAGAAGGGACAGTATTATATTTTACAGCCTGTAGTAGTATCTGAATAACTTCTAAGTGAACATATATTGCCACAACAAGTTTCAAAGGTATATAAGAAGTTTTAACTACTGCGTTCAGGATTTGTGTTACTTTGACAATAAAAAACAAAAAGCACTGCTAAAATAAACTAGAACTACTGTTTACAGAAAAACTGAGTAAATTTGAATAATTAAATTTTTAAACACTACATAGATTAATTCAATAGATATATACCGAGTGTCTTCTTTGTGGCAGTCCTTAGGCTAAGTTTTGGAGATGCCTCGATGAAGAAAGCAATGGCTCTGCCTTCAGGGAATTAAAGTCTAAGATAAGCTCTCAACTAGGTATGGGAATGTGGGGAAAGGGTAGATATTTTTTTGTTCTTAAAATGTCAGACTTAGGGATCAGTATTAGCATTAATTGTGCAAGCCAGGGTATATTGAATGTCCTGCAAACTGTGACACAGTTATACCCAGTGAAAAACTATCCTGCCAAAAACACAATGGCACCTGCAATAAAAAATATTGGAGCAACATTATTTTTTCACATAAATATGCTAATTACAAATGAGCCTTAATGAGATTATAGTATAGGTGAAAAAGATTCTTGGTTCTTTTTTTTTCCTTTCTTACATAGTTGATGTTCTTCATGAGCATTAAAATGAGTTTTAAAGACAGTAAAAGACTGTCTCTAGAGACATACCTGTCAAATGGTCCATTAGTAAAGAATCTGAAAGGCTTAAGTAAGACTACGGTGCTAAATAAAGTATTAATGAGGCCAAAATACATTAATTCAAAACTCAAACTCTGGCTGCTATATGCAAGATTTACCTGACATTTGTTTCACTGTAGCTCCTCAGGAAAATGACATTCTTCTGTATTTGGGCTTACACGAATTGTGACATCTGACTATTGTCCATAATTACATTTTAGCATTTCTCTTACTTGTTCCTCACCTAAAAATAAGGTCATCATCTCATGGCCCAAAACCTGCCAGGAATCAGGTTTTCTGAGTTCAAGAAAATTGTGTCAAGGACTAAAATCCTCTCTTTTAATAGTTTCATCTATCAGATCAAAGGGAGGAGATCCGAATTTCTCAAGATTGTTGAGAAGTGATATTTATTAATCTATTTTCCCTTGAAAAAATCTTTTGCTTTTGTTCTTTCTTACCTAATTTATTACCCTACCTCTAAGTCTTAATGTAGGCTATTGCAACAGACCCTTCCACCATCTAACTATTTATTTTGAAAACTGTCAAACAACAGAAAAATTGAAATAACAGTATAATGAATATCCATAACATTTTACTCAGATTCAATAGTTGCTGATATATGGCACATTTATCCTCCCTCCTACCCTTCTACTCTTTTTCTCTGACAACATGCATCTGTCTGTCTGTCTACTCACTATCTATCTATCTATCTATCTATCTATCTATCTATCTCCTATATAAGAACATTGACATTATTACACCAAAGAAAGCTAACAGTAATTCTTTGCTATCCAGTATTCCTATTCAGACTTCTTTAATTGACCTCAAAGTGTCTTTTATAGTTTTTTTTTCTGTTTAATCCAGTATTAAACCAAGGCTTACTCATATTTGGTTGTTATTATTAATCTTAAAAAGTACCTTATTTTTTTTTGTAAAATTGACATTTTTCTTTTTCTTCTTTTTTTTTAAGAATTCAGGCCAAATGTTTATAGACTGTTCCACATTCTGGATCTGGATTTGTCTAATTGTTTCTTCCTAATCAGAATCAGGTCAAACATTTTTAGCAAAATCTGGGGAATAACACTGTATACTTCTTACTGTATCACGTTAAGAGGAGGACCAAAATGTGAGCTTGTCTCCTATTGGTGATACCAAGTTTGGTTTCTTGATTAAAGACCACCAGATCTCTCCAATTCTAAGGGCATCTTTGTAAGTACCAATCTGTGGGGTGATTTTTGAGACTGTGTGAATATCCTTTTACCCAAAAACCATTCATTTTAATTTTTTTATACCTACTGATTATACTTGCTTGAAATGCTTACTTTATTGAGGGTTGAAAAATAGTAATTTTCTAATTCTCTATTTTTTCTCAGATCATTAGCTTATATTCTTTTGTGCAGAAAGCCTTTCCCTATATTATCATATTATCTCCCCATTGTGGGCTCATGATTTTTTGTTGATGAACATTACAGTTCATCACTGTGCAGTAGACTTTTAACTCACCTGCAAGCCTTCCTATAAATTCTCTCTCTCCCACCCATACTTCCTCTCTTTCTACTACTACCTCTTTGACAGTCATCTCATTTATCATGGCCAATCTACTTTTTTTTTGAAATACTGCTTTTCACAGTTACACATGATATAGATTCTCATATTCTTCGCTGCTTCTCACTGCTCACTGCTTGTAGGTTACATGCAAATTCTTTATCCTCACCTTTAAGGCATTCCATCTCTGGCTTTCATTACACATCTCTCTAGTTTCTTAAGACCACAGACTTCTCCAATGTGAGGAGATATTAGAACTGTTCTTCTCCAATCCTCCCATCTCACAGCCCCAAGGAATAGAGTCACTTGCAGGGTCACACAGTGTTTTTTGTCACAGAGTAGAAATGGAAGTGTCTGTATTTAGTCTCCTATATTACGCACCTCCTCTCTTAAGCAAACCCTCTGCTGCAGCCAGAAGCTTCTTGCACATCCCTGTTCCAATGTTATTCCTTATGGATCTCTTCCTCCCCCCTGTTCTGCTCCCTGGGTTTTCTAAAGTATTGATCTTCCTCCACGTCCAGGACAAGTTCTGCTTTCCAAGATTGCCTGTTGATGGTCTGTGCTGCTCACGTGGCTATCAGCTCACAGGCTGGCAGCATTATATAAATTTCCATCCTCCTTTAGTGCTTCATTATTATTTTCCAAAGTATAGATATAATTTGAGTTCATTTTAATGAATTAAAACAAAACTGAAGAACAACAATTAAATTGAACATCTCTTGTATTCTACTCTAACCTTCAGGTAACCAATGATAATAAATTGAATATATGCTATCTATACATTTTCTCCAAACACACGTAAATAATATCCTCAGCTATATTTCTGATGTCTAGAATAGCATCAGGTGCATGTAACTGAATGAATATGCATAATTACAAAAGCACATATATTTACCTCCATATATAGTCATTGTTTTAAAAAATAGATCATATGACTCATTGTCACACCATTCACTTTCTCTTCCCATTTAAATTACCCTTTTATGAATAATGTCACTAACTAGACTGTAAACCTCATGAGGGCAGGACCAACCATTGGATTAGTCTTCCTGTATTCTTGGGATGTGACACAAATTCCCTCCTCATAGATTATTATTGAGGGTGATTGTCATTACATGTACCTGATGTATCTCTTTCTCTTCTCTGAAGAGGTTTTAAGGTTCACACAGACACTATTTCTCTAAAAAAAAAAAGTATTATTAACCAGTGCACCAAATATTTGGTGGTCAATTCTAGTGGCTAATAATGAAAAGAAGACAAACTAGAAAAGGAAGTGATGAGAGAAGAACTAATGGAGGAGACACACAGGGCCCTGAACAGGAGAGCATCGCTTTCCTTAAAGGGTGGGCTTCCTGTCTTGAATGCTGTCTCTTTGGGGAAGTGGGGGCTGGATCACACAACATATAGCCCTCACTCTAACAATCTATAATTTTATATAAATTTTATTTCTGGCCAATTGGAGAACCAGAAGAAGCAACAAAATAAGTTCAAAATTATTCTGAGAGGACAAGCTTCATGAAATCGAAAGAGGGTGGCAGAACAGCCATCCTCGAGATGGCATCACCTTCATCGCTTCCTTTGTCCTCTCAAACCTGTGTCAGGGCTTCAAAACAGGAGCCAGGGCTGAGCACAGCCTTTGCCGTCAGTCCCAAGGGAATACTGTAAGCATCGGAAAATTTCCATCTACATAGTCAGGAATGTATTTCCAGTCATTTAAATCTTTTCTAATTACAACCAATTCCCTCCTTCCATCCCTCCTAATTTAGTGCAGAGAACGTCACTCCTTGCAGAAAACAACTCCCCAGCGAAGTCTGAGTTTCCATGGTTAGTTGTTGGAGCTCCAGATGTGAACAGAGCTGAAACACCACCCTCCCGGAGTTCAAGAACAAATGCACCAAGAAATCAGTTTCCACTGCCTTCCTTCAGTACCTTGCACAAAGTGAAAGAACCATAAATAATAGGAAGGAGAGGTAAACAGAATCGGGAGAAGAAAAATGAAAAATAAGAGGGAATAAGGAGGGAAGGGATCCAGCGAAATTGGCTTGTTTCAATCTATCTGAGACCAGAAATTTAAATGTGGATGGAAGGAGGTTGCAAATAAAGGTAGTGCTAGTAACCACACATTGAGCAAAAGGGGACTGTGCTGGGTTTGTTATGGCCAATCTTCCCAACAACTTAGCTGAGCTCAACTTTGAAAAAGAGGAGATAGGCAGAGAAAGGGTAGAAGCTTCCACAACATCAGAGCTGGGATAAGAGTTTCATCTTTGTGATACACAGATTGTGTCCTTCCTCACCCCACACACACTTATGATGCCCCCTCTGCAACACTGGCTGCCTCAGACCTCCCTCCCATCTTCTGCAGGAAATACTCTGACAGCCACTTATGCAGGGGTACTACTGAATCAATGCCCCCCCCCAAAAAAAACCCCAAATTTACCTTCACCATGATAACACAAAAGGAAGATTTTAACAGCAGCTCCAGCTCCCGCTTGCTAGTGCCTGTCATCACTGTGGGTCATTTTGCTTTTCCATTCCCATTAACAATCCCCTACAGGCATATTGTCCAGTCCTGGTCCTAGGGGTTGCTCCCTTCAACCCCAATTGGCCAATGCAGGGGCTAGCCCCTCTCAGCCCCTCTGCCACTTTGGATGTTACAGAGAGCTAACAATCCCTCTTCGCTCCCTCCCAGCATCTTAATCAATATCAAAGCCTTTTACATCCCCGTGGCCAAGTTCAGCGCCTCCTCACCTAGCTCGCCATCCTTAAACGCATGTACTTTTGACGCTACACTTGGGGCCAGTTACATGAAAGCCAAGCGGCAGGCTCGGGCACATCTCGTGAGACCGACCAGCCTTAAACCAACAAGCACAGGTACAGGAGAAGGAGAAACAACGTTGGACGTGCTCTGAAACCCAGACCTCGAACTCTCAAATTCCACTCACTCCGTAACAGTTGCCAATATCAGAATAAAATATACATGTCTATCCCTCCCAGTTCTTGGCCCTGGGAATTCTTTGAACTCAGACACATAATTCCGGATTCTTTAAAATCCCCTTTTCGATCTTTTAGCATTGCACGCAGCTTCCTCTTGCGATTTTCTCTTTTATCAAACACTTAGCCACCCGGAAAAGTTACCACAAACGCTGCCCTGCAGAGGTGGGGTCCCTTGATCACCGGACACCGTTTCCTGCTCCCCTCCCCCACATCCCCGCCTTCAGGTCTCACCTCTGTGATCCTCTCCGGATCTCCGCATCTGCATCTGTGACTACATCGCCTGGCTTCTCCCTTCCTTACCTTTCCTCTGCGGCTGTCTATTCCCTCCGCCTCCTGCTGATCTCTCTCGCCTTTCTCCGACCCACTGCCTCTCAGATCCCCTCCCTCTGATCAGTGATCTGCCTCGACTTTCTGCTCCATCCCTTTTTTTCCTTTTCTGGTTGATCTTCCTGCTCTGTCGGAAAGGCAGGCTATCACTTACTGTGTTTACTGCCTAACACCGAGTTTTTGGAGTTGTGCTGCCCATTTGAAGTCTAAACCGACTTGCTACGAGAGTCCTGTAATTATGCTAATAAAAACGGAAAAGTGTTCTCATTCATTAATACGACTGAAACATTGGGTTAGCCGTCAAATACAGGCAAACCCGAGGAGCTTATACGCCAACTGAGATTAAATTGTCTCTGCTTGAGTTTTAAAATGCCATCTCAGGCTGCCTTGTTTGTACTGAATGCTCTGTGACTCCACCTCAAGGACGAGCCTTAAATGAGGGTTTTCTATGTGGGGCTGCTGGGGAAACCTTCTCGAGTGTATAGGGCCCTGGAGCTGCTGTAGAACATTTTTTCCCCCAAACCCACTTGTTTGTCTGTCTAATGTGGAGCCTTGCTGCATATCAAAGGACTGATTGAATGTTCAAACTCCTTCCTAACATTGTCATTACAAGCTGAATGTTGTAACTCCAAGTTGGCTTCCCCATCTGTCCTTTTTTCCTTAATTAGCACCAGTCAGTCAACAATAGCTTAACTTTGGGCTTTTGGGTTTGTGCATAGCCCAAGGTTTACATCACTGCCATGGTAACCTCCATTTGTTATCCAACCTTGCCAACAACTCGGTCCCTCTTCAAAGCATGAAAACATCATTATGTTCATGCAATTTTAGTATGCACCTCGGGTACAAAATATAGGGTTAAAGAAACACTTAGGGGAAGAGTCACAGTGGAGACACGTAAAATGACTGATAGAAAACTATGAGCATCATGTTAGAGAATAGATGATTATGCGTACGGAGCACCCGAATTCAGGAAATACGTAAGTTGTCAGTATTACTTCTCCTCGAAGTTAGGTGTAATGAGAACACCAGGTAAACTAGGAAAAAGACATGGCTTTTCCTGTGAATAGGATACAAGATAAATGTGCATAAAAAGCATAAAACACTAAGACAAAGTATATATAATTGTACAATGTGTTTTTAGGATAACTTGTAGAAAAGGTATATGTTGTATGCATGAAAAGTCTTTTTTTTTCCCGGCTTGTGAGTGTCTGGCCACATAGTTTCCTTTTGGGAACACTCATCCACCTGAGGATTGATAAATGGTTGGTTCCCAAAGCAGAGAGCTTGTATTTGGCTTTCTGCCATTTAGAAATTCCTGGCTAATGTTGATCTTTATAGATTGCTATAACTTTAATATTTCCTTAAAGCAAATTGTTCTGTAATTATTTATATTGTGTATATGTATATTCAAATACATATATACATATATCTCCTATTGATCAAACAATAAATAAGTTAGGATAATTCAGTAGTTTAGTGCTTTTATGTCCCAATAGGTGGCAAAATCCAGGGATAGATATATTTTAAAGAGTGCTCAGTGGATGTAGCTCCAGCTTCTGTTACTAGTTGGCTTTCCTTAATTTATTACACAAATATTGTGCAAAAGAGTCCATGAGGTCCCATTCATAGTTATGAATCTGTGATTCAATCATGTGGCTAAAAAATACACATATGCTGAATGATGTTTAATTTTGCAAAGAGCTAAGTTCCTTTTCTGTCCCCTTTCATTGTAAAAATCATTCTTTTATTTACTCATTCAAACATTCATTCTAGAAGCATTTATTTGGGAGTTATTCTGTTTCAGGTCTTAATGCTACAGCTCAAGGATGCCAAGATTATTTAGAGGCTGTGTTCTTGAGGAGCTCTTGGTCTATAATAGGATTTCCTCCTTTATAGAATTTTATCTCAAAGGCCTAATTGTAGAAAATCAGTTTCTTGCAAAGAACTCAAAATATATCCATAATATTAAGTGCTGATGATAACTGGTATTTCATTTTGGAGAATCCTTTCTTCCTCCTCTTCTCTTTCCTTCCTTCCTTCCTTCCTTCCTTCCTTCCTCCCTCCCTCCCTCCCTCCCTCCCTTCCTCCCTCCCTCCTTCCCTCCTTCCTCCCTTCCTCCTTCGTCCCTTCCTTCCCTTATCTCTCTCTGCATGTCAACCCCCTATTTCTCCATCAATGGGGGCAGTGTGATAGGAGGGAAATTGTGTGGGTTTTTTTTTTCCAGCAGATTCAGCTTTGAAATTTGGGCACTGCCTCTTATCTGCTGTGTGATCTTGAGCAAGTTACCTGCTCTGAGACTCCAATTTCACATCTATGATGTAATGTGATGATAGGACTACTACTCCAAGAGTTGCAGAGTTGAAGGACTGAATAAGATGATGCATATAAAAACCTCTCAATGAATAATGGCTATTGCTTTCAATATTAAAAGATGAAAAATATTCCTGCTTTATTTAACATCCTTTTCAAATGAGTAAACCAACAGAAGTACCTTTTTTGGCCTGAACCCTCTGTGGATTCTTTGCACACTATTATCTATGGCTGTAACCTCTACCTAAGAATTCTAGGGCCAAGACATCTGTGAGGATTCTGTGGGTACTAGATAGATAGGAATCCTATTAGTTTGAATTAGTGTCCAAAATTGCCAGTATTAGACTTGACCTACAAAAGTGGCAATTGCATATGGTTCAACCTAGCACTACTACTGATACAACTAAAAGCAAATTTCAATTTTGTACTTTGTAATGTGAATGGTATATTAATTTTTTTTTGTAGTTAGTAAGGAATTAATTTTATTTTTTTAACTTTTTAAAAATTTATTTTAATCGTTCTTGTATAGTTTTGTCTTTTACTCCCATCCCAGCCCACCACCCCAGCCCTCCCCACCTCCCTCCCATTTCTACCCCCCTAGTTTTTATCCGTGTCCTTTATACTTGTTCCCATAAACCCTTCCCCTTTCCCCCTGATCTTCCCTCCCTTTTCCCCTCTGTTGACTGTTAGTCTGTTCTCAATTTCAGTGTCTTTGGCTATATTTTGCTTGTTTGTTTGTTTTGTTGGTTAGGTTCCTGTTAAAGGTGAGATCATATGGTATTTGTCTTTCACTTCCTGGCTTATTTTGCTTAGCATGATGTTCTCCAGTTCCATCCATGCTGTTGCAAAGGGTAGGAGCTCCTTCTTTCCTTCTGCTGCATAGAATTCCATTGTGTAAATGTACCATAGTTTCTTGATCCATTCATTTACTGATGGACACCTGGATTGCTTCCAACACTTGGCTATTGTAAATTGTCTTGCTATGAACATTGGGGTGCATAGGTTCTTTTGGATTGGTGTTTCAGGGTTCTTAGGATATAATCCTAGCAGTGGGATTGCTGGGTCAAAAGGTAGATCCATTTTGAGTTTTCTTAGAAAATTCCATACTGCTTTCCACAGTGGTTGTACCAGTCTGCAATCCCACCAACCGTGCACTAGGGTCCCCTTTTCTCCACAACCTCTCCAGCACTTGTTGTTTGTTGCTTTGTTTATGATGGCCATTCTGACTGGTGTGAGGTGGTATCTCATTGTGGTTTTAATTTGCATCTCTCTGATAGCTAGCGATATTGAGCATCTTTTCATGTGTCTCTGGATCCTCTGTATGTCCTCCTTGGAGAAGTGTCTGTTCAAGTCTTTTGCCCATTTTTTAATTGGGCTGCTTGTCTTCTTAGAGTGGAGTCGTGTAAGTTCTTTGTATATTTTGGAGATTAAATCCTTGTCTGAGGTATCATTGGCAAATATGTTTTCCCATACAGTTTGTTCTCTTTTTATTTTAATACTGTTTTCTTTAGCCATGCAGAAGTTTTTTATTTTGATGAGATCCTATTTGTTTATTCTTTCCTTCATGTCCCTTGCTTTAGGGGACATATCAGTAAAAATGTTGATGCGTGAAATATCTGAGATTTTCCTGCCTATGTTCTCCTCTAGGACTTTAATGGTGTCACGGCTTATATTTAAATCTTCTGTCTACCTTGAATTTATTTTTGTGTATGGTGTAAGTTGGTGCTCAAGTTACTTTTTTTTTGCACATAGCTGTCCAGTTCTCCCAACACCACTTTGTTGAAGAGGCTGTTTTTACTCCATTTTATGTTGCTGCCCCCTTTGTTGAATATTAATTGACTGTAGAGACTTGGGTTTATTTCTAGGCTCTCTGTTCTGTTCCACTGGTCCATGTGCCTGTTTTTATGCCAGTACCAGGCTGTTTTGATTACAGTGGCCTTGTAATAAATACAGTTTGGTATCAGGTATTGTGATCCTTCCTACTTTGCTCTTCTTTCTTGAAATTGCTGCAGCTATTTGGGGTCATTTATGGTTCCACATAAATTTTTGAAGTGTTTGTTTTATGTCTGTGAAATATGCCATTGGTACTTTAATAAGTATTGCATTGAATCTGTAAATTGCTTTGGGTAGTATGGACATTTGGATGATGTTGATTTTTCCGATCCATGAACACGGTATATGTTTCCATTTGTTTGTGTCTTCCTTGATTTCTTTCTTCAGTGTTGTGTAATTTTCTGCATACAAATCTTTTACCTCCTTGGTTAGGTTTATTCCTAGGTATTTTATTTTTCTTTTTGCTATAATGAATGGGATTTTTTCTTGATTTCTGCTTCTGTTGTTTCATTGTTGGTATACAAAAATGCCTTTGATTTCTGGATATTGACTTTGTATCCTGCTGTTTGGCCAAATTCATGTATTAGGTCGAGCAGCTTTTTGGTTGAGTCTATAGGATTTTCTATGTACACTATCATGTCATCTGGTATATTAAATTTAAGAATTGCTTTTTGGGGTTATTTCCTGGTTAAAATATTTAATGAGTAAAATCCATTTTATTTGCTTTTAGATTAAGGAAAAATGGTAAAATAAATATACTTTTTTTTTTCCCAGAGTAGTTTTAGAAAGCTCAAATTTGAATCTGATATTGTGAAAATTTCAGCCTTAGGCAATGGGTTAGTGTTATATTAAAATCCACATTTATGTTGGCTATTAAGGAAAAGAGCACATCTTTGACTATTTTGAGAGAACAACATTAAGACTGCCAACTAATGAGCTGAAACTTGTTCTGGCTGTGACACATTACTGAGCAAAGATTAGAGGAAATTAGTATAAAGGGAGAAAAAGAGACTTTTTTTGGCTGTGTATGTGGGAAAAAATGGAGGATTGGGAGTGTGTAGGAGAAGTGTGAGTATATGTGGGAGAAGAAGTGTTTAAAATGTACAAAGGAAACTAAAATGAAGCAGAACAATGTACGCTGGGGCACAGGTTTTCAAAACCAGCTTTCAGACGAGCACTTACAGTGTTGTCATCAGAGCCTTTCCTAGCAGCGTTTGAACTTCCATCTGTGCTGTCCACCGGGCTGGGAGCCCTGTGTCCCCTTTGCCTTTGGAGTCCAACTCAAATCCTACTTCTTCCATGAAAATCTTCCTAGTAAATAAAGGGCATTTACTTCCTCTATCCTCAAAACTGAGCAAGAGTTCTATTTCTTCCAACTCCCTACTCCCAGGCACTTTGTAAATGGTTTGTGTTTTTGTTTAGATGTAATATGTAGGCTAAGAAATAAATTTGTCCACTTGACATGGCCTCAGGACAATTTTGTCTACATGTATTGAATGCCTGCAACGGGCCATGTGCTAGAACCAATGAAAATAAGACTTGGGTTTGCCATAATGCAGATCACAGCTTCATAAAGTGTAAAAACATACTCATGCTATGTTTCTGAAAGTCTTTCCACACATGGGGCTATTGGAAATCCTATAGTACTGACATTTGAGATTCAGCGCTTTGGCTTTAAGCTTGTTATGTACTATAACCTTGATATAGTTGAAATAATACATGGCCTTTTTCCTGACATTCCACCTCAGCATGAACTGCTGTATCTGATTTATCAAGAAATAGGTTTTCATTGAGGACAGAAAAGAACCATGAGGACACTAGAGTCCTAGGTAGACACAGTGTGAGGAAGGAGAGTTCAAAGACCCCCAAGTCTAGGAAATGTAGCAGAGGTCAGCTTTCACTTGGGTGGGGGGCAATGCCATTGGATCAAGGAGATGCAGCAACTACTGTATGAAAGCCTAATGCCTATTCTTGTGGAGTTTGAGGCTGGCTCACAGGGCTGTGCACATAGTGTCTCCTAGTGGCAATGCTGAGGAAGGCAGGACTTCCGGCTACCTACTCTGTGTCAGGCTCCATGCTGGATGTTCTATACATTCCGGCATATTTAAACCGCAGGGTGCAAACCTCTGGTTCCAAGGCCACCATTTTTTCTTTCTGTTTTCCTTCTTGAGAAATAAAGGAATCAGTCAACCTTAAAGGCTATATGTTATTCCAAGGGAAATAATATTGAATAAAAGTCCACTTGAGGACTAGTTTATGACATACCACTGAACACAACTTGAGCATAACAAATTTTATGTTCAATGTTTTCAAGAGTAGAAATACTCTTAATAGGATTCTTTGATATTTAATAAAACTTTCCCTCCTTTGTAGGAATATATTCTCCCAAGCCCCCTAAACCCCAGTGGTTGGCCCTGGCTGGTATGGCTCAGTTGGTTGGAGCATTGTCCCATACATCAAAAGGTTGGGGGTTCAATTCCTGGTCAGGGCATATACCTAGGTTGCAGGTTTGATCCCCGGTCAGGGCACATACAGGAGTCAATTGACTGATTTTTGTCTCTTACATTGATGGTTCTTTTTTCTCTCTCACCCTTCCTTTCCCTCTAAAATCAATAACCATATTTTTAAAAATTAAAAAAACATCCCTGTGGTTGGTCAGCTGGCCTCTGATTGAGTAATGGCGATGGAGTGAAATGAGACCCTATCACTCAACCCCCTGGACTTATCACAGTGATGACTCATAGCGAATGCTCAATAACACAATAAAATGGAGATTTGGTGAGGCTCAGTGACTTGTTCATACTTAGGCATTATAAACAGTATTTGAAGACAAAACCACCAGCTTCACTCACTCTTGCTTTTAGCTACGAGGTGCCTCTTTTGGTTCTGATACATTTTCTGGGGCAACAAAATACAAGTCACTCTACCCACTTCCTTGTTGACAACTTTTAGGGTTTCAAGTTTATTCAAAAGCTTGGCACAGACCATCCCATATCTACTATCGCGTCGTCAATGACTTTAGAATGGTAGCTTTAAACAACTTTAAAGCTTGAGCTCCTGGATTTCCCAAAGTGTTTCTGCTCTCTTTTTCAAATGGACCTCCTCTAAAGGGTTCGGCTGTAGCTTTGTAAGATCTGTAAGACCACTCTCTTCTAGGATACAAAGAATACTAAGGTGTACTTCATTTATTCCAAAGAGGCCCTTAATTAAGGTGGAAAATAAATGTCTTCTTCTAAGATTTTGCATTAAATCAACTACAGACAGGCCAATGGTCCAAGATACATTGCCTAGCATTTCAGTCCTCTCATAGGCACTGGCCACCACCTCTTTGCAGATATTTTCCCACTGCTCAGGCTCACTGTCAGTGCCTGCGTCGCTGAGGCCAGATCCTTCGGAGGGACACCAGCGATGTTAACTCCACTCCACACAGGAACGCCTGAGGCTGCACGCTCTCCAAGGATCTCCCCGTGATAGCTTTCAGAGTGGTTCAGTCAAGGAATGAAAATAGGCTGTCAGCCACTTTCAGTAGCACAGTTTTGGAGAAATTCTGTTAATTTTCAGGCTACACAGGTTAAGTTGTTCAGTGGGTTGGAAACAATAATCAGTTTGTAGCAGGCAGTGTATTGGGTAATATTGGAAATAGTTCATTTAAATATGACCACATTTCACTGCATTAAATTAAGGCACATTTATCCTTTTTCCTGGCATGCACCTGCCGTGAGAATCACTACATGATGTTTTCAGGGATGATCTTTGTCAGCTACAGCGTTTGGCATTTTCATGAAAGGACTGCCGTGTCTAAGGTCCACTGTCCCACCCTTCTGTTTGCTTCATCAACATCCGCGAAGGCATGCTCGTCACTCAAGCCTTCTACTAAAACAGTGATAGCAGAGGCCAGGCCAACCGAATCAGTTCCTACAATGGAGACCTTGTTGTGATGTATGACCTCCTCATAGTGAAATTTGTCATAAATTTGCGCTTGACAGTTGTCACCTTGGAGTTAGAGGTCAAAGAGCCAGGTGAACCCGAGGGAGACCTGCCACCTGCAGGGGCACAGAGCCATCCCAAGGGAAGGAGGCCTCCTTCTGTAGCATCCACTCTCCAGCTGGCCTACAAGACTGCCCAGCTGAGGATGCCTCACCCAACAGGTGGAGGAAGAGATCGGAGGCCAACACATTGAGTGCAAAGGAGGAAGCTGATGAGGGTTTTTGCTCCCCATCACCTCACTAGCTGCTAGTGCAGCTGTGCAAGCCGCACCCACCTCTGTGGGCCGCACCAGGGTCTCCAGAAAGGACTTCTCACATCTGCTCAGACCATGTCAGTCAAGGAGTTTCTTCTCTAGTAAGTGAATTTTAGAGTGGTCATTTTACAAACATGTATTAGCTTCCGTATTTTACTTGCAAATAGGCCAACTCAGCTTCCTGTACTTATTAGTTGTTTATTTTTAGTGTGTATGCCAAGGCAGACCCACTCTTTCTGACTCCAGAGCTAACACGTTTAAGCATCATTATATCTAATTCCATCTCCCTTGATCTTACCCTCTTCAGACATCCATTTCCTGGGCACACTGGAAGTAGGAGAGTTGTCTTGGGCCATAAGTTAAATACACAAACACTAATGAAAACAAAGAGATCTCATAATGTTTTAAGTACATTTGCAACTTTGTGTTGGGCTGTATTCATAGCCATCCTGGGCTGCACGCAGCCTGAGGGCCATGGGTTGGACACACTGCTCTGATATATCATGTACACTAATCCTAATACGTTGCTTCTTGGTTCCTTTATAAACACAAAGCAAGTAGAATGCCATGGATGATCCTAAGAGGTGTCTAACTGGTGTGGGGCTCAGAACACATCTTTTTCCTAGGTACATTTCTGTAAATAGGTTCTAGGCGGATATTTTGGCAGGATCATCAGATGGCCACCTAAACCAAAAGATCTTCTAAAGAGCTGCAGCCGCACATCCCCATTCTAAACTGCTGCAGTTAAACTTGGGAAACGTATTTCCCCAGACTGTGTGCTTTAGCAAGGAAGTCTGCATGCCTGGGAAATGTAAGCAGTCAATGGGTAATGATCGGGCTTGCGCCAGTGCCAATAGTTTGTCTTCTTGTGGCTACTTACTATTTTAATACCTCTAAGCCTCACCTGTTTAGTATGGTGATTGCCAGAGGGAAGGGTGTTTGGCAGAGGTAAAGAGGGTAAAGGGGGGATAAATGGTGGTGGAAGGAGACTTGACCTGGGGTTGTGAACACACAATACAGTATGTAGATGGTGTATTGTAGAACTATATACCTGGAGCCTATATAATTTTATCAGCCAATGACACACCAATAAACTCAATAAAAATAAGCGTCAGTGTTTTTATTATAAAATGGGACAATAATATATTTCTCACTAGTTTTGTGGAAGGTTCAAATGAGATAGTGCACAAAATGTAAGTAGTGTTATTATCACAGATGATATAGATTTTAATGCCATGTTAGAAAGGTGATTGTAACTACTAAGCCCATAATCACAGAAACTACAGCCTACAGGTCCTGTAACTATCCCAAACATAAGATCATCTACTCAGTTACTCAGAATTCTTTTTTAATAATTCTATTTTCCCTTTGAAAGACGTTCAAACTTTGCTTTCATTGCCCTCTAGTGGCTGCGACGCAGAAGACATAATTACTTTTTTTTTTTTTTTTTTTTTTAAGTTTTTATTTTGGGGACGCTTGGCAGTCTCATAAACGTTTTTCAAATATTGTTAGGTTATACACACTCCTGTCAGTTGGTAACCCTGCAAGGGTCAGCCCACAAAGACCGCACCCACCATCCTGCCTCGCACAACAGAGGCGCACCTTGGACCGTGGCACGCATGACCGGCGGCGTGTTGTTTTATTAGGTCTTCACAAAGAACCTACTGACTTAAAGTAAGCACCTAACTTTATTTACTTATTCTTTAGATATTTATAGGGCATCTAGAATATATCGGGCCTACAAGAGAGACATTGTCTTGGATTACAATCTCGTGAGGAAAGTGGATTATCAAATATATCAGTACACACGAGCATGGGAAACGTTGTGACAGGGAGAGTACTGGGTATACGGGTGAATGAGGGAACCCTGATCTGGAGGCATTTCTGTGTGTCCTGGGACAGTGATGTAGAATTTATGTGAGCAGGCGTGTAGAGAGTGTAACAAGTGATCTGAGGTTTGAAGAATGAATAGGAAAGTGACTTGGGAGAAGAAGGTGAGCTGGGGACAGTGTGTGAAGGAGGGGACTCCATGTTAAACATGGTTAGACAACGGAGAAGGGGGGTCTTTAAAGATGGGGTTGGAACTTTAAGAAAAAAACTGTATTGGGGAATTGAGACTTCAGCCTAATGGTTAAATTATAACCAGTGGACTCTAACAAGGCATGGCTTCAATTTTTATTTTTTAAACTCTTATTATTTAAAGGAAAATTTGTTATTTCTTAATTATAAATTGTTCAAAAAAAAAAACTTTTAGAGCCTCCTCTTTATCACCCAATTTTCTCTCAAATATATACAGTGGTGGGGAACAAGTAAGTTCAGAACAATAATAAATAATGCAATACTTAATAAATAAATAAATAATAAGAATAAACTGTTTCATGTACTCACAACTGTAAACCTGCTTTGCCCACCCCTGTACACTCCTGGCATACTGGAGCTGGAAGGGATTTTGAGATCCTAAGATTTCCTCTTTTTACATTACAGGGAAGTGAGGGAGTCAGGAATTTCCTCAGGTTGCACCAAGTGTCTACCTGGGAACTTTTCCTGCCAAGTCTAGAGCTCCGATTCCCCAGCCTGGGTTCAAGGCCAGCTGGCCTCTTGTGTCTCATGTCTTGTTGGCTGGGACTGTTTAGTACTCGTGAGCATTCCGACCTTTCTCCTCTGCACTGAACTTCATGTTCTTCATTTGTGGTCTGATGAAAAGAGGGCGTTTCTTAGACCTGAGATTGTATCTGGGAGAGTCCTTCCATTCCTAAGGAGAGACAAATCTTCCCCAGATCATTGGGTCAGGTTCTGCCTCTTCTATGGCCCTCCCTTGCTACGAGGGGCTTGGACAGCATCTTGAGGACATAGATACAGCCGGGTCATGACTATATCTTTATAGCAAAATAACACAGGCACTGAGAACTCCTATAAAGTTTATTGTTGACAGGGATGGGTGGATAAATGAACAGAGTGGAGTATCTTGTTTCCTAACAGAAGGTTTAAGCAGATGTTAAAAAGGGATGAAAGATATATTATCTTAACAGTATGTATCAGAATTTTTCTCAGGGAAGAAACCCAGTTTAGAAAATACAAAGATGAGCCACCAGAGGTAAAAGGAGACTCTTTTACAAGTAAGCAAAAATGATAGCTGTACTCTTAAAAAATTACCCAAGAATTTAAAGTAGTAAGAGATTAGAGAAGAGAGGTCAGGAGGGAGGGAAACAAGAGAAACCACGGCAGCATAGGACAAGTGCCTGAAGGACTTGAAAACCAGAGAGACATATCTGATGCTGAGTCTGCAGATCACTGCCACATCTTTTTGAGCCTTCGAACTGCCCACTACACACAAAGGAGGTGCTGATGAACACTCAGTTACCTTATGTTGCACACAGAAAGGGGGCTCTTCTCGGATGTTAGTGATTCCAGGGACACCTGACTCACATCCATGTAATGCTGAGTATGGAGGCAGATCAAAGAAATGAGAGAAAAATGCAGCTTCCATCCTCCTTGATTCTATCATAAATGTGTCAGTAGAATGATAAAAATACATGAAAAATAGCAGTAGTTTAGTGTAGCTTATATTGCACATGAAATATGAGAGACATTGACAATATATATATATATATATATATATATATATATATATATATATATATATATATATATTTAGTTTGGATCACAGCATCATTTCTAACATGGTCTGTCAGGAAAGTTTCCCTCCAGGGTAGATTTTGAACTTAGAGAAATAACAAGCAGTTACATTCTATGGAAGATTAACTTTGGTCCTTCACTGACTTCTTTCTTTCTTTCCCTCAAGCAGGAGGAACATTCTATCAGTCTGTGTTCAGAAAGCAACACCCAAGCTATTTTGGTCTCAGGTCTCCTGGCTGGTTCTATGTGCTTGTAAAAGGGGACTCTCACAGTGTAAGGGGTGATGGGGTGGTGGAAGGCAACAAAGCCATGGATTCTACTTTCATATTTGAATTCGCTTTTCACTCCTTGGATTATATTTTGAGGGTGTAGCATTATGATAACAACCAATTTTAATACTGTAGTCAAATACAATCAACAGCACAGAAGCTCAGCCAACAGGCCGGACACCACTGGTATACCCAGTTCTGTGCAAAATCCTTTACTGCCATCTTGTGGATTCCCAGGGAATAACCTCAGTTGCAATGTGCTATTTTGTATGAAGTTCATTTATTGCTCGTACCAGATCTGTAAAATGTTGCTTAAGAAAGAGCTCGCAATCAAATAAAGGATCTGAGAAGTCCTGCAGCAAATAAAGAAATGCTATTAAGGCATTTTCTAACCTTCTTTAACTAAAAAGAAACTCCCCCCCCCCTAGAATATGAATTACTATCTAACAGAACAATACTTTTAGAAATTCTGTGTTATGTTAATCCTCAGAAAAACTCAGGCAGGCATTTTACTTGGGGGGAAGTAATATTTTCACATTAAAATCTTATTTACAGAACTCAGGTGGTAGGGCCGAGAGAGTGCCACCAAAATGCTGAAGACTGAAGAACTATCCTCCCCATTCTGGAAAGATCCTCGTCAAGCAGAAGTGTAACTTCGGGAGGGGGCGATGGGGCACTAGATAAAGGGTGTTTTTTACATACAACTTATGAACCCATTTCTACAAAACTAATCTGCAGACATTTGCTAGGCATCGACTGGGTGCCCCAAACTGCTAGGCACTGAGGATACAACATGAGAAAAGCAGTTATGCCCTTAGCGAACCAAGAGTCTCAGGAGGGGAGGCAAACACAGGAAGTGCTCATGGCAAGTTCTGGGGGTGCGTGGACACAAAAGAGAGGCTCTCCTGATCCCAGGCTGGGAATAGGGGAAGGCTTCGGGAAGAGAAAGGTCCCCAGAAGAGAGGGCCTCGAGAATGCAAGAACAGTGAAGAATTAGGGATAAAATGACCAATATTTCTTCTGTCTGAGTTTAGCACTAAGTATTGTGCTAATACTGTGCCACGATTTTATTGAGTCCTAACCACAGCCTTGTCAGGTTGAAGGCTCAGAGAAATTCAATAATTTGCCCAAGATCACACACATAATCAGCAATGACAGAGGTATTAGAACCACTATTGCTTCTGATTTTAAAGTTATTCTTTTCTGCAGTTACGGCTTTAAGAAAGAAAATTGAATTGGTCAGTTTGCTTATGCCCAAAGCTATCTGCACTCTAAGTTCAGGTAGTGAGGAAAACCCAAACGCCTGAAATAAGAGATCATTACACGGAGACATATGAGTCACCACAGGAAGCCACTGTATGTACACAGGGACACTAACACTGAGGTGACTTAGGAGCAACGTCTAAAACCACGGAAGCTTTTCTTGAGGACAAGGACTGTATTTCTCCCATCTCTGCATCCCATTGATTAACACAGGACCCAGCTACTAAGCAAATGCTGAATGAATGAGTGAATGAATGAATGGTGAGACATCCTCGCCCACTTCTCTGAAGGGAGCTGAGAATCTTAGCGTGTCTGTCAGTTGTATTCATTTGTACTCTTGGCCCCTTCTGTCCTGAAGATTCAGAATATCTTCAGGCTCTCATCTCTCTGATCAGTGGAGTATATATATCCAAATCGGAACAATTCTTTCCTGTTGACTAATAAGAATTATCATAGATCAAGAAAATATTAAATATTCTACTATATACCAAATGCTAAATGCATGGTGTTCATTTAAAATCTGTTTAAAATATATGCTCTTCCTCCAAAAAGGTGTTTAGGTGATTGAGCCCCTCTACAAGCCTAGAAGGCTAACACTTGATCCTGAGCCTTCTCCACCCAGACACTGAATACGAGCGATGACAGCTGACCCCTGATAAAGGGGAAACCTTGCAGAAAGACCTCAAGCTGTAAGGAAGGAGTGATCCTCAACTAAAAGTGGACTGACTTTTGGTTCCGGTTTGGTTTTGTCTCAGACTAGCTTATTTTGGTAGCTCATGCCTGTCAGTCCTTCCATGTGCATGACCATTTTCAGGTGCAAAGCCCCTTTGATGGGCTTTATCTCCTTTCATCCTCCCAGTGTACCTTCAGGACAGCCAGGAAACTGATCACTGGGCCCTTTGTACACAGTGCAAAGCAGAACAGAAGCAGAAAAGTTCACTGGTTTTCTAACTCAGAGCCAGTCAGTCTACAGGCACAGGCTGCTTTGTGTGGCATGCCTCATGGGAGCTTGGGACAGTGAATTTGCTCACCTCAGTTCTGGATTCGGACACAGATATCAGCTTCGAGTGACTTAAATGGGAAAGGAATTTACTGGAGAAATAAAAGACAGCCCACTAGATCTTCAGGAAGACTGGAAAACCAGGCTATGAGGCCAGGAGGAAAGTCTGAGGAAGGGCAGTCCATCAGGAATGAGGCTCCTGACTTCCGGCCAAGATGGAGGCATAGGTGGACACATTGTACCTCCTTGCACAACCAAAATTAAGGACAACAAAGAGAAACAAGAAACAACCAGAACTGATAGAAAACTGAACTATACAGAAGTCCAAAAACCATTCATCCAGACTGGTAAGAGGGGCAGAGTTGCGGCAGGAGAAAGTGGAGGTTGACATACCAGGGTGCATAAGCAGCAGCAGTTGGCAGATCCCAGGCATGCAGGTGGTGGCTAGCAGACCCTGGGCATGGGGTGGCAACAGTGCAGACCTAGTGAGGCTGACCAGGTGGTCCCACATTCGTGCGCAGATAATCCAGGTGAAGGGGAAGCGGTGGAAGGGATGGAATCCGACAGAGAGCAGAGCAAATGCCATTGTTCCTTCTCAGACCCCGCCCCCACATACAGCGTCACTACCCAGCAACTAGGCTGCCCCACTCTGGGGAACACCTAAGGCTCTGCCCCTCACTCTGTAACAGCCACCACCAGACCAAAACAAACAAACAAACAAAAAACCCAACCAAAAATGGCTCAAATGGGAGAACAAATCAAAGCCCCAGAGCCAATTCATCTAAGCGGCCAAGAGATAGCCAACCTATCAGATGCATAGTTCAAAGCCCTGGTGATCAGGATGCTCACAGAATTGGTTGATTTTGGTTGCAAATTAGATGAACAAATGAAGGCTACAATAAGTGAAATGAAGGAAAATGAACAGGGAACCAATAGTGATGGGAGGAAAACTGGGACTCAAATCAATGGAGTGGACCAGAAGGAAGAAATAAACAACCAAACAGAAAAGAATGAAGAAACAAGAATTCAAAAAAATGAGGAGAGGCTTAGGAAACTCCAGGACATCTTTAAACATCCCAATATCCAAATTATAGAGTACCAGAAGGGGAAGAAGAAGAGCAACAAGTGGAAAACTTATTTGAACAAATAATAAAGGAGAAGTTCCCCAATCTTGCAAAAGAAATAGACTTCTAGGAAGTCCAGGAAGCTCAGAGAGTCCCAAAGAAGGTGGACTCAAGGAGGAACACACCAAGGCACATCATAATTACATTAGCCAAGATTCAAATGAAGGAGATAATTCTAGAAGCAGCAAGGAATAAGGGGACAGTCACCTACAAAGGAGTTCCCATCAGACTGTCAGTTGATTTCTCAAAGGAGACCTTACAGGCAAGAAGGGGCTGGAAAGAATTATTCCAAGTCATGAAGGTCAAGGACCTACATCCAAGATTGCTCTAACCAGCAAACCTGTCATTTAGAATGGAAGAGAAAATAAAGTGTTTCTCAGATAAGGTCAAGTTCAAGGAGTTCATCATCACCAAGCCCTTATTATACGACATGTTAAAGGGACTTATCTAAGAAAAAGAAGATAAAAAATACGACCGTAAAAAGACAGCAAACTCACAGATATTAACAACCACACCTAAAACAAAAGCAAAACAAAGCAACCAACTCGAACAGGAGCCGAAAACACAGAAATGGAGAGCACATGGAGGGTTAGCAACAGGGGAGAGGGAGGAGGAGAGAAGGGGAATAGGTACAGAGAATAAGTAGCATAGATGGTGGGTAGAAAATAGGGGGAGGGCTAGAATAGTGTGGGAAAAGTAGAAGCTAAAGAACTTATGACACATGGACATGAACTAAAGCGGGGGGATGTGGGTGGGAGGGGGTGTGCAGGGTGGAGGGGAATGATGGGGGAGAAATGGGACAACTGTAAGAGTATAATCAATAAAATATATTAAAAATTATCTAATATACAAAAAAATGCAGCTCCCGAGGCCTCACTGTTAGCCATCTATGGCCAGATCCCAACTGCTGGAGGGCCTGCAAAGAGACCTCTCTCCACACACCTTCCACCTTCCCAGTTCTGTCAGGAACATCTGCTTGGCCTGTCCATGTTATGGGAAAGGACAGGGAAAGGGAATATCTGCTGCACCTCTTCCCTCTGACACCCCCCTTCCCCACAACCCCTGCTTCTCTAATGGGGGATAAGGCTGTGCCTCCTTCCCATCTTGGATTGGCCCAAAATACGAAGGATATTTCCATACTGAGCAGTAAATGATAAATGCCAATTAGAGATAATAGCTCACTGAGTTCTCTTTGAGGAATGTTTTAGATCTAAAATCTTGAGAATCCTAATTGCTTCTTAAACCACAGACAGTATCTGTGGGGAGCAGCCAGTGCGGGGAGGGCCCAGGGCCTGCGTCAGGGCCACTGGCAGTGCCTTCCCTGACGCTGCCCACCCCAGCCCATCAGCAAGAGCTTCAGGCAAGGGCAAGGAATCCACTTTGCCAGTGTCTGTGGAACATGAGGACTTCATTTCTGATGCTGATGACTTTCCGTTTCAAGCACTTTGGGCCCCCAAACAATTAAAAATGTCTTTTGAGGTAAAGGGATTTACAAATCAATGTACCTTGTCATGAAAAGTCTGTGTAGCTCTATTAAACAGCTACAGATTACAGACACTCTAACAAATGATTAAATGGATCATTGGTTCTTTGAGGTGAATCCACATTTTTCTTTAAAAGAAATGAGGAGCAGGTCAAATCAGACATGATTTCAAATGATTGTTTTATTTTTGTTGGGAAAGAAAAACTATAGAAAATTATAGAGAAAATATATAGGAAAATTATATGTAGAAAATACAGAAATATAGTGTCCTACTCCAGATATGATGCTGTACCAAAGGTTAGAAATATAGTGGCAGCCGTGGCTGGTGTGGCTCAGTGGACTGAGCATTGGCCAGCGAACCAAAGGGTCTCTGGTTCAATTCCCAGTCAGGGCACATGCCTGGTTGTGGGCCAGGTCCCCAGTAGGGGTGCATGAGAGGCAACCACACATTGATGTTTCTCTCCTTCTCTTTCTCCCTCCCTTAAGCTCTCTCTAAAAATAAATAAATAAAATCTTTAAAAAAAGAAATATAATGGCAAAGACAATTGGTGCCATTCTTACCCCCCAAAAGTTTGCAAATTTGAGATCTGAGTGTGCACAGGTGTTGGGGAGCACAAACAGGGTGGTGACCTGACCCAGACCAGAGGACCAGAAGGATATTTATGAAGAAGTAATGCCTTGACCTGGGCTGAAAGATGTATAAAGTGTAGCCCGGCCAAGGGGCAGGGCCAGGGAGGAAAAGTGACAGAGATCAGCATGAGGCCCAGAATCAGGGAGAACGCACCATGTGAAGGGTGATAGGATACAGAGAGTGAGAGGGAACTTGGGGAGACGTGAGATCAGCCAGGAAGGAGGCACATCGCACACCTTCTAAGGCCTTAAAAGGGAATAGGGATGAAAGGGCAGCAGGAATGTGTGGAAAGGGTTTAAGCACAGTAAAGATAGTCACCTAGTCTAACATGTGGTGGGGTGGGGGCTGCTTCCCCACACTAACAAGCAATTCTCCAACACCAGCTGGGCCTCCTACAATTTAAGTTAGTTCTTACACTATCTACCCAAAGATAGCATGAGATCACATAGGCTAAGGGCTCAGTCCTACAAGACCACCCACCCCTTACCCCTGGACCACTTCAGATGCCAGGTTCCTGTCCCAGTTATCATTTGTGCTTCTGATGGACTGGCTATAGATCAAAGTAATGGCCATCTTGGTTTTTATGAAGGCTTCATTACATAGACGTAATTGATTAGATCGTTGACCACAGGTGATTGATTCAATCTCCAACTCATGTTCTCTCCCGTAAGGTCTGAGGTTTGGGACTAAAAGTTCCAGCCCTCCATGTGGGTGCCTGGCAACCAGCCCCCATTCTTAGCTGAAGTCCAAAAGTTACATCGTTAGCATAACTGCACACACACCTTTGCCACTCTCTTCAGTTAGGAAATTTCAAGGCTTTTAGGACCTCTGTGCCAGAAATGGGGATGAAGACCAAATATTTATTTCTTATTATAAATCATAACGTCCTGCAGGGGAATAGCATGATTGGAGTTGACGGAACTTGTGAGGTTAACTGGGAAATTGAAGAAAATAATAACTTTGAAATCAGGCAGGCTGAGGATCTAGTCCTAGCTTCACCTTTCACTAACTGTGTGGTCTTGGTCAAGTTATTCAAACTTCCTGAGTCTCCGATTTTACCCTGTGAGATAACAGAAGCAAGACTGTGTGAAGCACATACCACATAGGGAATCCACACTAAATATCTCTTACCCCTTCTCCCTTCTCACTCTGAATTCAAAATCATTTCGTCCAGAATTGACTATAAGGGTGTTTGGTGGAGTTAATCTTTTTGGGCTTATTTGGTAATGTGGAATCCAGGAAAGATTCCCAGGAAATTTGTGGTGGTTGTATGTGAAGCCTAACAGGAATTGTTACTTGAGGAGAACAAGTCTAGTTCCAATTACAAGCAACCCTGGCTTTGATTATGTTAAGAGTTTCCATTGCTATGTCCACACCATGATCTTCCTTCCCAACTGTCCTACCTAATTAGGTTTACTTCATCATAATTTTCTATTCCCAAAGTTTCTAAAGGCAGAGAGGAGAGAACTCTATTTATATTTCTGCTGATTTTTCCTCTTTTTTTAATTGATGCTCAGTTATAGTTGTCCTGATTATTCCCTGATTACTCTCCTTCCCCCTACCCACCTCCACCTTCCACATTCAATCCTACCCCCATTGTCTTTGTTATTTCTGCTGATTAAAATGTATTCATGAATGGCCTTCTGTGGTTCTATCATCAGACAGAACACACACATGCATGCATACACATATACATAAGGCATACACACATACATACACACAACTTTACTTCACACTTTTCGTGAAGAAAACTGAAGTTAAATAATGCATCCAAAGTGAGAAAATTAAATGAAAATCTGGACATTTGCTTCCTTTTTTGTATATATTTTCTAGTTATTTTCATATACTATGGGATAGGAACCTATAGTATTTTTGCTGCAGCGCTACAAGGTGTGATACATAATTTGCTTGTGACACATTAAGCAAGCAGTAGTTAGGGAATGTAACCAGAAAAGAGCAATGCTAATTTTGGTTTCCTACTATGCACACAAAGCTTTTTGAGTTTATTCATTTGACATGTGTTACACATTCCATGCCAGACGATGGCGTTGCTTCCTAAGTGGAGCCTGACCTCTCAGGTCCCTCTGAGGTAATAGAAGGCCCTTATTCATTCTAAGTTCCTTTGCTGAGGAAATTCAGTGCATGCACCGGCATGCGGTGGGAGTTCTCTATCATCGATATGCTATTCCTTTTGTTACAACAGTGAAAGACGTCCACATGACTTGTCAGTAAATAACCATTGTTCCAAACCCTCCCAGGTGACTCAGGACACTGGCTACCTGGAAGGACCCACCTCCCTCAGTTCTGCGCTACGGCACTGTGGCCAGTCACAGCACAAGCTGGTGCTAGCTTGTGTGCACCATCGTATGTGCCAAATTGCTACATATTTTGAATATCTCCCCTGACTGGAGCAAAAGAAAAAGCCAGGGGGGCTGGGGCCTACCTGAGAGTAGAGGAAGTGGTGTATAGCAGGCCAATGAGCCAAGCCGGGCCAACCCCACCAAACCTCAGAGGCCTTGTCAAGAATTTTGGACTTTAAGGATGACAAAAAGCCATTAACAGGTTTTAAAAGGAACATTCAAAAGTCTGAAATTCAGTTTGATGATACCAGTTACAGCTATTCTCAAAGTGATAGTTCCACAAATGTGTTCTGTGTATTACCAGGTCTGTGAAACGCCCCTTAAAAAAGCTCTTCCCAGAGGCTGGACATTAGTGTGCAATGGTGATGTTTATACATCTTGGGCAATAAACAGGAATAAAGGACTCACAGGGCAGAGCCAGGACCTGTCCAGCCCCTACCCTCTGGATTGTGGGCCAGGGGTTGCCCGCAATGGCGGGGCTTTGCTGCCAAGGTCAAAGAAAGGTCTCTCCCCTGAGCAGGGCAGCTGGGAGCTCTGTGTCAGTCAGGAAGATGAGGTCAGGGAAGTGGGAAATGTGAGTGCGATTCACAATTGAGAGTCAAAAGCCAGGGACTGAAGAGTCAGTGAGTGGAGAGGGTGAAGTTCCATGGAGAGAGCACTGCCTGGAACAGGCTCGCGGGTGGGGGAGGCAGCCTGACTTGGACTGGTCACAGTTAGGGCAACAACTCTTCACCTTTTCAAAAACACCATCAACAGTGTCTCCTCCACTTCCTTAGATTTCACTTCAAAGCTGTGTAGCAGGGTGCTCTGGCTGATACAGAACCCCGTCATTTCTCAGATCTTGATGAGAAGGAGCAGGGAGGAAGGGTGGAAATGCACAAAAATACATGTTATTTAATGTCTTTTAAGCTAAAGAGGTTCAGCATTCCCTTCAGCAAATACTGCCTCTTTGAGCAAAATTATAAAACAGGCCCTTGGTGACAAGGCTGGGTGGGAAGAACAGGTCTACCCATTTTCTTGGGGGATGCTGTGAAGTTACCATTAACCTGCATACGGATGTTGAATCACTCCAGTTTGCACGTACGTACGTACTGCTGTGTTCAACCTAGTGTTGGTCTCTGAATCTTTGCCCTTCTTCTGGGTGTGGGAGGGTGGATTGGGTGGAGCTTAACCAGGAAAAATGTCCTCCTGGTCATGGATTACCAGAGCTGGGACTGATGCTTGTTCCCGAAGGCAGGGCACAAGTTTTGCTGAAATCTGGGGCCTCCGGTGTGGAAGACGAGAGGAGAGAAGTTTAAAGATGCTGCTTCGGTGGGACTTCTAGTCGAAGCTGTTGTGTTTTTGGAAACAAGGTGAAAGAGCAGCACAGAGCTGGGGAGATGCTCTTGTCCCCGTCTCTACAGAGGCCCCCAAAGCCCCTCTGGTATCTTGGGTTGTGCTGGTTTCAGGAACTTTGAGAAAGAAGCTCTTAAGCAGAAACTCTCAAGTAGAGAAAACTGTGTAAGCAAAGCTCCTCCATGAGAGAGGGGCCAGAACCAGAGAGGAAGGACTTGGCCCACAATGGCACAGTCACTGAAAGGGTGGGTTTTGTAAGCTCCTAAGAGGATCACTTCATGGAATAAGAGAAATAACTGGGACATTCTTCTTTGGTGGGGTAAGCAGGGGGCACAGGTGTAATGCCAGAGGGATTTAGAATTGAGGTGAGGTGACAATATAATCGTGACTTAATCAGTACCCCAGGGTGTTGAATAGTGGACATAGGACCCAGTTTTATTTAAATAACTTGACAGGAAGGATCTGGTGCAGGTACAGTCTTTTTCCTATGTTTAGTTCTAAACATGAAGATAGCTAGGTACCCTGAGAATTAATCAAAAACCCAGGTCTGCTGTGACTCATTTCTATTCGCTCTAAATACACAATGTAATTCCAATTTCAAGTTAAAAATTCACAATTACCTACTGTCCCTTCACCTGAATAGCTGTAGAATTTCACTTTTCATAACACTTATTCCTAATCATGTTAGTTAACTATTCCCTGTCTATCCAGAGTGAGCTTTGGAGTAGCAAGGTCAGCTGGAGTGTCTTGTTTAGACTCTGGAGGAAGGAATAAACTAAAATTGCTTGGGGAGATAGGAGAGAATCTTTTTATAGGGGTATTATCTCTATGTGCTCTGCTCCACATTTCTTTCTTCATAACAAAGCATCAAAACAAATAATAACAGAAGCATTTCTATCTTTTCCTCTGCAGGAAGAATGCCCGAGGAGACAACTGCACTAGTTAATGTGATTGCATGCTGAATGCCCTAAATTCTCCTTTATGAAAACCTCTAGAAGAAGGTTCAATTATGGAGTTAGACTTTCTACAACAAAACCCTGAGAAACACAATACATAAAAGAAAATTTAGACAGAAAAGATCACTCACAATACATGTATGGCATGTAGCCTCAGGTGACGATTTCTTTATCTTTCAGCATCTTAACTGGTACTTTAGTTTCCTAGCTCTGGTGGTGAGCAGGGAGTGGAGGATAGTCTACAACTCTGTTGTAGGACCTCCTTCTTCGATGGTGTGCGAGGTGTTTAGAGAGCATATGAACACTAGATGGCGCCCATCATCTTCAAACATGACAAAAAGCTGGTTGCCTTTTCTTTATAGGCAGATAAGACAACCACTTTGTAGGAAAACAGTCAATTAGGGCAACTATAAAAATATCTACGCAAGCATTTTCCACTGCTGGTATCCTGTGAGGTGCTCCTTATGTGAGGGGTTGGTGGTCAAATCTGTTTGGAAGAAACCATACACCCGGTATTTTGTCATGTGTAATGCATACCCATGTTTTTGGGCCAAACTTTCAGGAAAAAAATCCTTTGTTTTAATTTTTAATTCAATTATTTATTTATATTTAGGTACTTGTTTTTGTATTATAAAGGAATTTTAGCATTTATTTTTGGATATATTATGGTACAAGACATTTTATGTAACAAGTAATTACAAAACACGAGAACAAATACAAGGTATTTCAGGCACTATCCATGTATAATGCACACCCTTATTTTTCCCTCAAAAATCTCAGCCAAAAAGTGCACATTATACCTGGCAAAATGCGGTACTTTATTTGCCTCTAAGGAGATTCCCAATGCACACTGGTAACAAATGTTTTTGAGAAATTTCAGTGGAGAAACTTGGTACCAGGGAAACCATTCTCTCGGAGGCAGCAGAATACAACTCTGCTGTTTCACACTTTGGGAAATGCCGATGTAGTCCAAGCCTTGTCCCAAAGAAGGAATGGCTCAAACTACCTAAAGAAGCCTTCCTTATACATGGTTATCTGACACTCTTCAAAAAATATCAGACACACCAATCCAAAAGAACCTATGCACCCCAACGTTCACAGCAGCACAATTTACAACAGCCAAGTGCTAGAAGTAACCTAAGTACTCATCAGTAAATGAGTGAATCAAAAAACTATGGTACATTTACACAATAGAATACTATGCAGTAGAAAGAAAGAAGGAGCTCCTACGTTTTGTGACAGCATGGATGGAACTGGAGAGTGTTATGATGAGTAAAATAAGCCAGGTGGTGAAAGACAAGTACCACATGATCTCACCTTTAACAGAAACCTAACCAACAAAATTAACAAGCAAGCAAAATATAGCCAAAGATACTGAAATTGAGAACAGGCTGACAGTGACCAGAGGGGAGAGGGGAGGGGATAATGGAGGAAAAGGATGAAGGTTTGTCAGGAACAACTATAAAGGACATATGGACAATAAAAAGGGAGGATGGAAACAGGGGAGGGAGGTGGGGAAGGCTGGGGTGGTGGGGGGGGTGGGGGAAAAAGGCAGAAAACTGTACTTGAACAACAATAAAAAATGTTAAAAAATATCAGACACATTCTCAATGCAGTTGTTAGTATAAATAGCAGGACTGATTACTTACACTATGGCATGCTCTTTTAAGTGTTTTGTCTCTTTCCTCAGCACGCTGTCTATATCTACTCTATGTCTACATCTATGCACTGACATACATGTTAGAGAGTATGGATATATCTGTGTTTAGGCTGTGAACATTTTGAGGATACTTATCTCATTCATCTTTGAGATTTCAGGTCCTAGTAAGAACCTGGCACATAGTAAACCATTAGTAAAATAAATAATCTAGGAAGATTCTATAGTCTCTGCGGGAGAATAATTCTGGAAAGTAGGAATGGACGTTATGCCATGATCAGAAAGGTAATTGTCTATTATATGTTCCTCCTCTATAAAGACCAGTTGAGAGCAGAGGCTTACCCTCCCTGGGGATTCTATTTTCTTCTCTACATTATGTTACTGCTAGCATAACTGGCTTGCAAATGAATTTTATATGACCTAGTAATATGTATTGAATTTTTATTTAACTTGAATGTTAGAGTTTTTGTTCTTGTGTTTTCCAGGAACACATAGCTTGTCCCAATATGTCCAGTGTAAGCTGTAGATGCAAAATATTTTCCCTGCATGTTCCATTGTTAATAATTTGACTCTGACAGTTTTCTTTTCATATTGTAATGTTTGAGCTTCTCAAGCCTGTTTATTCTTTTCTCATAGTGTTAACCAACAAAATTCCAATACTGAGCCTCAAATCTAGCTACTTTCTAGCTACGGTTTAAATACATTTTTGAAAGCTAAGGAGTAAGAAAAGTTCCCTTTTCCTTTTAATTTTCAAAAAAGCAGTTAACAATTTTATCATTGAACTATTCCTTGCAAATGTTTTACTCAAAAAAGGATATATCAGAACTTCAGAGACTGTTGTTTTGTTGGTGAATTGTAATCTCTAAGAAGACTATATGATTCCAATTGGTTGCCTTATTTACAATGTGGTCCTGGCAATAATATTTAAATGGATACATCTACTTGTGAGTTTTCCTTGTTGAGCCATAAAAAAGATTATTAGCTCATCCCTTTTTCTACCACATACATTGAGATTAAAATGAATAAAACCTATAGCTTAGTGGATTTCTCATTTAAACAGAGTTAAAGAGTCTAATGTCATGTCTGTGCCTCAGTTTTCCTCATCATTAAAATGAGCACAATAAGTCTGGAGCATAATGGGGTTGTCCCAGGATTGTTAGTTATAATAGTGACTGACTCCAAAGTACAATGTAAATATTAGTTCTTTCTAGTTCTGTGTGCTCCTGAGTGTGTGTTACACAGAAGCAGGTGTTAAGAAGATGTGGAATGAGACCACTGACAGGTTTGGGAGAGAGGTTGTGCTGTGGGGAGAAAGAACACCGATTTTGGGTCAGGAACACCTCATTTTGAGTTCATCACCACATTCAGTAGCTGTGGAGCTTTGAACAAATCATTTGGCCTTTCAGAGTCCTGGTTCCCTGATGTGGAAAGTGAGAGTGACAATAACCTATCTTGACACTTAGAATTTAAGATCCCCCAGATTAATGCCTGGGAAAGTGCCCCATGTCTGGAAAAACACTGTGACAACGTGAACTGAATGTTGGTTGTGACCAAAGGACAGCGTGGACCCCCAGTCTACAGATTTTGAACCAGGAAGATGAGGATGTATTAGCAGGTTCTAGACAGAATTTTAGAGTCAGATTAATCTCTCAGGCATCATATCATATCTATTCAATACTTTTTCAGTCAGTAAACATTATTTTGAGAGACTGCTATGTGCCAGGAATGTCAAGGACAGGAAATGATATATGCATAAGATAGAAAATTTGCTTTTAAGAGAATTTTTACCACTTAGTAGATAAAGCAAGACATAAAAAATATATAGGCAATCAAGTTTAATAACATATATTAAACCTTATAGTTGTAGCTTACATATCATTTGAGTACAGAAATAGATGGGGGAAGTAGTTGAAGGGTTGATGTTTGACTCTTGAATGGCAGAGCGAGGCTGGGGCCTTTCCTTGTTTCTTACACACTGAATCCTTCCAGTTATCTACTAGCAGATGAGTGGGCAGAGCATGCATGCATGGGAGAGCCATGGGAACACACAAGGCATGATCGCTGAACACTTTGCTCAGGTCCACTGACCATGTTACATGGGTAAGTCATGTGTGTGTTTGGGGGGGATGGGATAATGGCTAACAAATACAAGATTACTTAGAAAATTCCAGCTAAAATCATAGCTACAAAAACAAAGTACTAAGTACACAATGAACGCCACACACTAAGTTCCTCACTGAGTTATGAACCATAACCTCAGTCATAAGAACTAGGCTCTTTATGTAATTCCCCATTAGTATTTGCATGATTACCAAAACTTCAGTGTAGAGATGAACCCTCACAATGGATTTAACTACCTATTGCAGAGTTTACATGAGGGAGGCAGCTTAATGCAGTGGAAAGAAGCACTCAGTTAATATTTGAATAGGAGAAAGAAAGTGGAGGAAAAGGAAAAAAGGAAAGATGGAGAAAAGAAATGAAGGAGGGAGGAGGGTGGGCATGATGGGTAGTAGAACTGAATATTTGAGCCTCATCTTTGACTCTCAAGTTAGGTAAACTTTGACAAGTTATTTAACCTCTCTAAACCTTATTCTCTTCATCTGAACAGGGGGAAATACCTTGCAGGGTGACTGTGAGAATTAAAAATTACTTTTATAAAGTTCTTGGTAGATAATAAGTGCTCAATAACTTGTTGTTGGTAATTCTTGCATTTAGGTAAATGGTGACGCTGCTACCACTTATTAATGTCACCGGATTCTGTATAACATTATATTATGCATTTTTTAAAAAAAGATTTTATTTATTTACTTTTTCAGAGAAAGAGGAAGGGAGAGAGAAAGAGAGGGAGAGAAACAGCAATGTGAGAGAGATACATCTACTGGTTACCCCTTGCATGCCCCCAGATGGGGACCTTGCCTGCAACCCAGGCATGTGCCCTGACTGGGAAATGACCCACCAACCCTTTGGTTCACAGGCCAGCACTCAATCCACTGAGCCACACCAGTCAGGGCATTATGAATTTTCTTATGTAGTTGTATGCAAAAAAATATACATAGTATAAAGGAATAGAATCTGGATTTGAAAAAATATTTGCATTAAAAAATAAGTAATTACCTTAAAGAGGTACACTTCTCAATGTTCAACTGAATGCATGTATATCTCAGAAAATCTAAATAAAAACACTAGCACCTTTATCTGAATCTAAGGAAGTAACAAACACCAAGCACCTGAACACCATTTAAACTGCAATGTGCACCTGAAGCCATAATGCTCTCATCATTTTTCCTTTTAATTTAGGTGCGTTTGGAGTTATAACTAAAAGTGAATTTTTCTTGAATGGTGAGAAGGAAGACTAAGGAGAAATACTCACGGATAGGATCTGGTCTCCTCTCTGGAGCTCCCCACTCAGATCTGCTGGTCCACCGGCCAGAATGAAGGATATGAAAATACCTTCTCCGTCTTCCCCACCTACGATGTTGAAGCCCAGGCCAGTGGAGCCTTTGTGCAGGACCACCTTGCGGGGCTCCCTGGAGAAACAAGCAGAGAACACAGCTCACAGGGTGACCCAATCAAGAGTTGGATTGCTTTACTTTCATTGGGACATATGATACCAGCAATTCAGCACCTAGGAAAACGGCTTCCCAAAGTAAGATAGTGCAGCACATAAAGGAGGACGCCGAATTCCTTGCTGGAACGGGTGCCCACGTACCATGCGGAGCCTTTCCTTAATTCCAAAACATTTTCTTGAACTAGCCTTACTTCCACTTCCACCTTTGTTTAAAACACCACCGTAGTACTTGGCAAGGTGGGTATATCCAAAAAAGAGGGTGAAAACTTGGGGGGCAAGAGACTGGTCGGATAGGCCAGACATGAAAGATTTCACAGAGTGAAATCTCTTACTCTGCAGGCAGTGGGGACTCACCGGAAGAGTTCAAGGTACCAAGAATGCTTAAATCTGTTTTTAGTAAGATTAAGCACTTGTGTATAGGACTGTTGCAGAGGCATGTGCAGAGAGGATGGGAGGCAGAAAATTAGTTAGGACATTGACCAAGTAATCCAGGTTTCAGGAAGTGACAGCCTAAACAAGGGCGATGGCAGTGATAATGAAAACAAAACAAAACAAAACAAAACATGAGAGAGGAAATTTGGAGAGAGAACCAATGGGCCCAGACGAGGACTCAGGCATTGGAGGAGAAGAGTAAGAACATCTAAGTAAATCACAAAAGCAAGAAGGGAGTGAAATCCAGGGTCATGAAGGTGAATATGATTTTGACATGTTCAGTTTCAGGTAACGTGGACCATCCACATGGAGATGTTTGGAAGCATATGGACACAAGGATAGGGATTCGGGTCCTTAGTGAGGACTGCAAATGCAGATTTGAGGGTCATCAATAAAAAAGATGAGAGATCAAACCTTGAGTTTGTAGTTTGTAGAGAGGCCACAAAATTATAAAATATAGGATTGTGAGGGATCTTAGAAGGCATCTAGTTCTATTTACTTTACCAGTAGTTTTAAGAAAGGTATTCTTCAAGCCTCAGGTTTGACCAGTGTGCCTTTGGTATCACCTACCTCCTCTTCCAAGTATCTTTGTTTCAATCATTAAAGTTCTTCTATTTTCCTGTCTTAAGATGTAAGAATGACAAACAGCTATCCAATGTACTTTTATACTAATGACCACAAAAAGAATCTGTTATTTGCTGTCATATTTCCATGCATAAAGAGGTGCATTAAATCTATATTTAGTCTTATTATGAGTTAGGGTATACAATGCACGTCACACCTTGTTATGTTACAGTATGATGTAACTTGACAGAGAGTTAATTAGTTTTTATTCTGCACATAGTTTGTGAGCATCTACTATGTCAGGACATATTTCTGGTGCTCAGAAAGTTTGTAAGCAAAGCAAATATCCCTGCCCTTACAGGCTTACATTCTAATCAGTGTAGACCACTAATAAGCAAGAGGAACAATAAATAAGTTTGTTATGTTGTAGGTTAGAAGACAATAAATATTTTAGAGGAAAAGAAAAGGCAGAGCTGTGCTAGAAGGATGTGCTGAAACAGGGATGGGCCTGGGTAGGATTCATTGAGAGAGTGACATTTGAGGAAAGACGGAGAGGTGAGGAAACCAGTCAGGTGGGCATCTTCAGGAAGAGCAGCTCAGCCAGCAGGAACAGCCAATGCAGGGAGCCTGATGTGGGAGAGTGCCTGGCATTGCAAAGGAGGAGCTAGGAGGCTGGTGTGGCTGAACTAAGTGAATAAGGAAGGAGAACAGTACAACATGAAGAAGTCAGTGTATTAGTTTTCTACTGCTGAGAGACAGTCACCACAAACTTAGTAGTTTAACACAACACCGATTATCTCACAGCTCTGTAGGTCAGAAATCTGGATGGGCTTGCCTGCGTCATCTGCCCAGAATTTCACAAGGCTAACATCAACGTGGCAGCCAGACCAAGCTTCACTGGGAAGCTCTGGGGAAAAATCCACTTCCGTAGTCATCCAGGCTATTGGCAGAATCTTGTTTCTTGTGGTTAGTAGGACTGCATTAGTTAGGGTTTTCCAGAGAAAGAGAGCCAATAGGAGATGTAAAGGAATTTTATTATAAGGAACTAGCTTGTGCAGTCACAGGAACTGTGAAGTCCCAGGATCTACTGCTGGCAAGGTGGAGACCCAGGGGAGCTGATGGTGGAAGTTTCAGTTTGAGTCTGAGTCTGAAGTCAGGGGAAGACCAATGTCCCAGCTCAAAGACAGTCAGAAAGAAAAGAGAATTTTTTTCTTACTATGTTTTTTTTCTTACTATTCAGGCCCTCAATAGGTTGGATGGGTTCACCCGATTAGGGAGGGCCATCTGCTTTACGTCACACGCTGATTCGAATGTGAACCTCCTCCGGAGCATTCTCACACCACCTGCTTCTGCCCCTTTGCTCCTGCTGCATGGGGGAGGAAGTCCAGCTCTGTCTGGCCCACCAACACCAGCCCAGTGGAGGACATGGAGGTTCCCCATGTCGCGGCTGCCTCTCCCGGCTGGCTGTCCCTGGGGGGCCCAGAAGTCAAGCTATCGTGTAGTCCACCGGCACTGTAAGGGTGAAGGGACAGTTCTCCCTTTGGTGTTTGGCTACAGTAGGGCTAGCATTATCAAAAGTTTCCTTGTCCTGTTAGCCTTCCCTTTTCCCAGGCCTTCGACTATAAGGAGCAGGTTTTCCCTGAGGCTTTTTTTCATCTGTGCCTGTTGGGGGTTCCAAGGTGCAGACATCCAGGGTATACGGGAAATGGAAAGAAAATCCAGGGAATGCATTGCAATGTCTTTCCTCTCCAAGCAGCCTGACTTCTTCTTTCCAACTTTTAGAGTCTTTCTATGTTTGTTTGTTTTATTATATCTAATTTTTTAAGAGGAAAGATTAGAGAGAAATGAAGATATACTTTTTTTTTTTTTTTTTTTTTGCAGGGTTGGGGTGGGGCTAGAACCAGAAATCCAGGTTCTGGACACAATTTGAAGATAATAAGGGTCAACAGAATTTTGTTGAAAAAGTTATTGTAGAAATCTCTCTCTCTTCCCAAATATAAAACACACACTCATAGTGGGTCCAATGACATCCAAACTACACATGGAAAGAAGGGGGCCGTTATGACTCTGAGGTTTATCCATGTGCTAGACATTGTGCTTGATGCTTTCTGTGCGTCATTCCATTTATTCTTCAAAGCAACCCAGTGAAGGAGGTATACTGATGTTAGCAACTACTGATAAACTGATCCAAAAGTAAGATGGATTGATGATTGATAGATGGACTGGTCACCGGTAGAGCATGTGTAGGAAAATGTTAATAGTGGAATCTAGGTGGCGAGTTCATGGCAAAATTCTTCAAACTTTTATTTGTGTTTGAAGAAAATCTTAAGAAAATCTTAAGAAAAACAAACAACCTGATGAAGACATCTTTATGACAACTTTTTAAATAGGTGAAATGAAATGGCTTGCCCAAGTTTCTACTGTTCAGTAAGTTGCAAAGGCAGAAATGGTACACAGATTTTCTGACTCAAAATCTCAGAGTCTAGAGCATGATCTATTCCAGAGATTGCAAATCAGCAAACTGAAGGCCTAATCTGACCCACAGTGTTTACAAATTTTTAAATCAGTTGCTCATGTTTAAAATTAGAAAAATTTGCCTAAAATGCAGATTTATGGCTTCATGCAGAATCAGATGTTCTATCAGCATGGCTCTCAAGCTTGTTGCATAGCAACAATCGGCTAGAACAGAGTCCTCTGCGGGTGGGGCACCCCCTCTCCAGTGTGCCATTGCCGCATCTCTCTCATGTTTCCCAGGCAAAAAAGCTGTCAGTGGCCTCACAGTTGCACTTCTGGCAAAGTTAAGAAGAAAGTGAAGCGTCCTGTACTGATGCTTCTATCAAAAATGGAAAAATGAAAGCTTTATAATATTTTAGTGGAAAAATGGGAGAGAATATCTTTCCTCTGGAAGTAAGAATTAACCTTACATGTTTAATATGCAAAATGACTCTGAAGAAAGAGCATTGTGATGTATCATTCCCCATAACTTCTGTATGCTACTTAATGTGGGAGCATTTTGTTAGTGACCTCTGCACTTTGACATATTGCTTCCTATTTGTAAAGACACAAAACATGTAATCTTTGAGTGACAGTAGATTTGATTTATTTTAACTTGATCTTATTTGTTTATTTCAAATAATATGAACAAGTCTTTAAACCAAATTACTTGGAATTTTCTTAACCTGTGAGAATTAAATGTCTTTTTAAAAATATAGTTTTACATTGCAGTGCATTATGATACTTATTTTAATAATGGGGAGAAATAACAAAGAAATAAGTCTTTAAAATAGTGTGCAAATAAAATGTCTTAAGCACACTACAAATGATTTACTTTTTTTAATTTAAATTCTTTATAGTGAGGACTGATTATATTAAACTGTAGATTTTAATGTGTTTTCATGTATTCTTTCCCATTAGAGGATTAAAAACCATAGGAAATATTAGAAGTTTATTTTACTCATACTTAGATAAGTCAATTCTCTAAACTGGCTGAGCTTAGACACACAGAGAGTAAACATCAGAATCCCTTTCTTCCTTTTTAAATTTTTTTATGACTTACTTTTTTTAGAGCAATTTTAGGTTCACAGTACAAGGGGAAGGTACAGAGATTTCCCATACAGTCCTTGCTTCCACACATGCGTACCCCTCCCCCCATTATCAACACCCCCCACCAGACTGGTACCTTCGTTATGCAGCTGATGGACCTACAAGACTCATCATTATACCCAAAGTCCACAGTTTACATTCGGGTTCACTTTGGTGTTATATATTTTACAGGTTTGAATCTACCATTATAGTGTCATACATAATAGTTTAACTGTCCTAAAAACATCCCCTGAACTTCACTCTCTATTCATTCCCCTCTCCACACTACCCTCTCTACAGAACCACCGATCTTCTCATTATCTTCATAGTTTTGCTTTTTCCAGAATGTAATGTGGTAGGAATCACATGGTATTGTCGCTTTCTCAGATTGGCTTCTTTCACCTCTCAGTGTGCATTTATGCTTCCTCCATGTTTTTTAATGGTTTCATAACTCATTTCTTTTTAATGTTGAATCATGTTCCATTGTCTGGATGTGTCACAGTTGATTTATCCATTCACTTCCCATAGGACATCTTGGTTCCTTCAAAGTTTTGGCAATCATGAATAAAACTGCTATAAACATTGATGTTCAGGTTTTAGTGAGGATGTAATTTTTCAACTCTTTTGGGTTAATACCAAGAGTAAAATTGCTAGATCATATGGTAAGAGTATGTTTAGTTTTGTGAGTAACTGCCAAACTGTATTCCAAAGTGGCTGTATTATTTTGCATTCCCACCAACAGTGAATGAGAGTTTTTCACCAGCATTTGGTGTCAATGCTCTAGATTTTGACCATTCTAAAGGGGGAGTAATGGTATCTCATTGTTGTTTTGACAGAGCTAGTCTCTTTACCACAAGTTAAATGTTTGGTCCATTAAATGGGGAGAGAATTCAAACAATAAAAATAAAAAGAACATTGTATGTTATGTGAATGAGAGGAGGATCTAAACATTTTTAAAAAGCATCACAATATATTTATAAAATGCAGTTTCCAGAATTATTGACACTCAAAGATTCACTCTAACTGCCCCCAGCTTTCATCATTTGAACCACACCCTTTAGTACTTGACCATATGTTGCCACACTCTTCTCTCTGCCTGTCATGATCTCCACCCCAATCTCTCCATCCCTCTAGTTCAGGCCTGCCCTCTTCAGATAGCCTCCTCATTTGAAGTGCCTTTGATTCCAGTTTCAATGTTCACTGCTCAACTCTGGACCCTTGCTCCAAGCAAGAATAATGACTAGTATTGCCCGATTCTAAAATTTCTAAAGATATGTGAAGACTCTAGACTTTCGTATAAATTTTCCAGAATTTTAAGCTGGCAATGATGAAGGAAAATTCAAGGTATGGTGCAGGTCAAACTCAACATGTCTGCAGTGGATCCAGCTGTGGGCTGCCAGGGAGACTCGCCCTGTTGGCACTTTGGCAGCCCATTTGGTGTCTCCTTCAGGTTTGTGTCCTCCATGGCACTCAGTGTAGCGCCATGGTAATGGCGCTCAAGGTAATGGGGCTCAAGGTAATTCTCTGTAACTCTACATTGATTTAGTACTCCTCTCTCAGCCCCACCTCTGTCTTTCCCTTCTCAAGTTTTCTTCTTGAATATTCTTTTCTTTTATCTAATTTTTCACCCATTTATATTAGACTTACTCAAGGTCCACTTCTTCATGATGACCCATTCCCAAATATTTTGAGCTACAACTCTCACTTCTGCATGCTTATTACCTGGGCCAATAACTTTGTGCCTGGTAAATATAATAGCCTATATTTCCATGAACAGTTTTGTGTATGAGGTTACTATAGCTTCCAGTGAGATTATAATCTCTTGAAGATATGATTTTATGCTTTATCTTTCTAGGTACCCCCAATACACCTTGAGGGCTGCTCAACAAACACCTGGTGATTGAATCAATGAATTTACATCACTAATTTATAAAGAACTGTAATACTTTCCTTACTGAAATGATTTGGGCTCCCATTTACTATGTGATTTATCATGCAGAATTCATCGGCTTAAGGGCCCATTACTAGTCATTATTATACATCATCATACATGGACTGTGAAACAAAATTCTAGTTCTCATTCTTCATTCAGGATGGAGTTTAAGGGTGACAATTTTCTGGAAGCCTGATAATCTCCTTAATCTCTCCAGTCTAGTCTGGGCTGGTACCTTTTCTAGCATTCTCTCCATGTATCCATCACGATTATTACTACGCTGGGTTGGTTTACTTGTCTCCCTCTCCAGCTACAGTGGTCAGTTAGGGAGCAGGGATCATACAATTTGCTATTGTCTCCAATGCCTGGTCCATAGCAGGTACTGTCTACTAATTTCAGTTCTCCTATTAGGTTTTAAGTATGGAACCTATAGAAGATGGAAACTGGTTACTCAGGATATAAATTAAAAAAATCTTTCTTGTCCATTTAAAACCTATTTTATTCATCTATTCAACCTCTCGACAGACACACCTCTATGAGGTATCTTATTGTACTTTGTGTCAGACACTGTGAATACAAAGATTACAGAGGTTGGGGTGAGAGGGGTCAAATGCAAATAGTTACAAAAAACCCAGGAATGAGACAAGTGCTCGTCCAGAAACATCTGTGCAATATGCTAATGTAGTCAAGGGCAAATAGCAACTAGTCTTCCTCTAAAGTAGATTACCTTTTTCTCATCACCTGGATGAAATTTGCAACACTCATTTATGCCATTTTATTTTTCATTTCAATGTGATGTAAAAAGCCTATCTGAAACCCTCGAATGCCAAACAACTGGAGAGAAGCCAGCCCGACTTGCTCTCAGCTGTGGCAGATCAGCAGCACAGTGTTGTTGAGCTGGAGCTTTGGGGGATGTTTAAGCTGATTGGAATGTTTTCAGGAGCTGGACACTATGGGCCGATTCCTTCCCCTTAGATCAGATGGCTTAAGAGGGCTCAAGATCAAAAAAGGGAAGCAACTACCTAAACCTGAAGGCTTTCTCAGGGCCATTATTAGAGAGATGTTTCTTGAGCTTTGAACATCTGAGCTCTGTGGAGTAACTCCCGTCACCTCCTGAAACATCCATAGTGAGAGGCTATGTGGTGCAATGGGGAGTGAGCTATGAAATGTTTCTAGTTGTCTTTCTAAAATACACACCTGTCATATTACTCTCTTACTCGGAAGGCTTCCAGGGATCTCTATGCCCTCAGGACAAAGTGTAACTTTCTAAGCATGGCATTCAAAGTTTTTCATCCTTTGACCTTCACCTACCTCCTCAACGTCTCTTCACCATGCTCCCTTGCACCCCATGTTTTAGTCATATAAAGTTGCCAACAATAGCTCCTCCTAGCAGGTTGTTCCTTGTCTTTATGTCTTTTCTCAGGCTGTTTCTCTTTATTAAAATGATGCTGTCCTTGTCCATGTATGGAACTTCCACTTGGCCTTCAAGACTGAGGCTGGGTACTGTCTCCTCTGCTGTGTCATGCGCCCTTGCCTCTAGACAAATGAACTGCTTCTTTTTTTGGAAACACACTGTCTTTTCACTGGTCATACCACTATATTGTCTCTGCTGCCCTGAAGTTATTTTGTTTATCAGTGTATCTATACCACTAATTGGTATGGTCCTGAAGGAAGCAGACCATGGCTTTGGTGTTTTTGTAACTTTGGAAACTAGTACAGTCTGAGCTTATGAGAGACACACAAACACACAAAATATATTACATTAATAAAAAAAGTGACAGTTTGAAAGAAATGATATTGAATTCGAATGCCAACTCTCTAGGGATTTGTGAGAACACATCAGTGCCCTCTGTGGGGCAGGTTTCCAGCTTGGGCAATAACTTGGCAAGGAATTGTGTTTGCCTCATAGGGGAGTGAAAAAATTCAAATAAGGCAATGAGGTCAAAACATCCAGAAAGCAGATAACATTAAGGGAAAATGTACGTTGAGATTCTACTTCTAGCCACTTGGCAGATTAGATGTCCTGAAAACCCTTCTCGTTACAAAGCAGCTAAACTTCTGAATAGAATATTCATAAAATACTTTTAAATGGGTGGCTAAGTTTGTACATAAGTAAGAGAAATCCTCAGAGGCTGGAAATAAAGTGGGGATACAAGTTCAGAGAAGAAGCAAGTACTGGGACTCGCAGCGGACTCAAGAGCTTCTGCAGGTCTTTGAAGAGCTAGTATTCCAGTGCTTAGAGTGGATAGAGGCACAGAGAATAAGATGGTGTGGGCCCAGAGGCAGGCTTTAGATCAAAGACCCCTGCTGATATCAGGATCCTGAAGGGCTGCACCCTAAACAAAAGGTTAAAGCACAGAAACACTAGCCCCTCCGTGAAGTCAAAGATACATATCTGAACTGGCTCTGGCTCAAAGCAAGCAGAAAGGGAGGGGCTGTTTCTTTAAGACATGTTAAGCAAGGCATATTTAAATGTGGAAGAAGTTATGCTTTAGAAATAGAATTCATAAACCTTAATAAACTGGGAAGAGGAAACAGGGGAGTCTTCCTGGGTGTTAGGAGGAAGAACGTGGCGAGGTCTGCAGCACTGTGTGGTGGAGGCCTCTCAGCTTCGGCTGCAGGTCGCTGATATAGACGAATGTGCTGTTGGTTGGGGCAACCCACAGGTGGGTTCATCTGGCCATCCCAGCCCAATGACAGTAGCCATTAAGGTCACCTGGTTGGCTGATTTCCCTCTCTTAGAGTTCAGACTCATCAAGCCACTTGTTAATTTAATTATGGTTTTCCATAGTGCTTTTTCTAATGGATGTGCTAATTTGATTGTGACTGATGTCTTATGTTTACATGACCTGGTGTCTCAGAAGACTGTAGTGCAGTGTATGACTCATATTCAAATAATTAATTCCATCAATTAGTCAAATAATCAGTTAAGCTGATTATTGTACATCATATAGATTCACAAAGATACAAAGGGCTTTTGTTGAACTGCTATAAGGACAGGATGTTAAGATATTACACAAGAAATCTGGTGTTACCAAGTAGGATCTATGCTCTCATCTTATGTGATAGAGAATAGTCTGACTTCAGGAAAATGGCCACTCCACAGATATTGAGAATATACTAAATATACTGTGATTGGTACTGTGCAAGATAAAAAGAACTCTAATTGACAGGGATAGTGGGGTATACTGTGATACTGGGAAAGACTAGAGCATTGGAGCTAGATAGGTCATATCAATTAAGAGCCGATTAATCTTGTCAGAATAAAAAAAATTTTTAAAAATTTATTTATTTTTTAGAAAGAGGGGAACGGAGGGAGAAAGAGAGGGAGAGAAACATCAATAGTTTGCCTTTAACACGCCCCAACTGGAAACCTGGCCTGCAACCCAGGCACATGCTCTGACTGGGAATGGAAATAGTGATTATTTGGTTTGCAGGCTGGTACTCAATCCACTGAGCCACACCAATCAGGGCAAAATTTTTAAATATATATATTTATTGATGAGAGAGAGAGAGAGAAAGGGTGGGGGAGGGAGAGAAGGAGAGAGAGAGAGAGAGAGAGAGAGAGAGAGAGAGAGATCAATGTGAAAGAAACAACAATTGGTAGCCTTCCGAATGCTCCCTAACCAGGGACTGAACCTGTAACCTAGGTATGCGTCCTGGCCAGGAATCGAACTGCGACATTTTGGTTTATGGGACAATGGTCCCTTATTGGAATTTTTTAATGTCTTATTTTATTAGCTGTAAATTGTGAACAATAATATCTATCTTAAGATAGTGTGAGGATGGACTGAAATATATAAAGTACTAGAATCACACAGCAAGTGCTCAAAAAATGGACTTGCATTTCCCTTTAGGGAATTATGACCTTTGGAAAACAAATATACATAACATAATAAGCCAACAATGCAAGGTCACATATGTCAAGTACCAAATGATTGCTAAGAATAGTGAGCAAACTGCTTTAAAGAAAAAAGATTAAGTCATGGAGAAGACAGAATCTGAGCCAGATCTTGAAGATGGGTAGAAACTGGTTAAGTGGAAAGGAAAGTAGCTGATATTTCAGTAGGTGGCATGAGCCCAGAGACAGAGGGGAGCACATGCAGGATGTGTTTGGAGAACAGGAGTTTCACAGCCTGAGTGGACTGTTGGGTCTGTGTCAAGGCGAAGGAGAAGACTGAGGCAGACTGGGAAGAACAATGATGCCAAACTAAGGAATTGAAACTTTATACTTGGGGAATGTGGAAGCACTGAATGTTTCTGCCCCAGGGGGGACTCTGCATGTAGCAACTTCTGTTCGTGAGCCTCAAGTGCTTCTGTCATGTGCTGTTTCTACCACCTCTGAAGTCTGAGTGCAAGGAGCTTAATTACACATTCCTAAAGGTCTCTGAAGACATGCCTGCTGCAAGGCAAAGGGCTTTGGTTGAGGCTGTAACAAACAGCGTTAGATTTAACTGCCAGAACCTAGTTTGCAGCTTTTGTAAATAAAAAAAAAAAACCCCAAAACAAAACCCCAAACTCTCAGCTCTCCTCTCTGGAGGAAATCTCTGACTTAGTTACACATTTGAGAACATATAATATCCTTGGTAAAATGAATCAAATAGACAAATAATTTTCTCCTCACAAACATAAATCAACTATAGTCTCACATCAATCTAATCATGATTAGTTTGATTTTGAAATATTTGGAGTTTTTCTTTATTCATATATCAAATACGATAACCATGTCTCATCTCAATTTGCTTTTGTTCTAAATTTCTCAAAAAGATAAACAAGGAAGCAATTAGATATTGCTCTCACATATGCCTTGTATTCATCATCTCATTTCCAAAGCAAAAGAAAATAGAATTACTCTTCTATTTTTCTTAATTTCATAATGTTTTGTCTGGAAACTTCCCTATTAAGTTATCCATGACAGGTGTTTTCTTCTGCTTCCTGTTGCATTTTGAATTTTTAAAAAGCAGTTAATTACAAAAGGAATGGTTTTTAGCAGTCTTACTAAATAAAACTATAAGCGTTTTACAGACTTATCTTTTATAGTTGCGCATTTTTCATAATGAAAACATTATGAAAGCTGGGTATAAGCAAAATAATATTTAATGATAGGATTAGAGAGGGAAAAACCCTGTGTATTCTTCTTAAAGGCAAAGTATATTTTATGAAAAATTATTTAAATTGTCTTTTGAAATGGAGCTCCACGGTATTGAGAAATTCTGATTAACTACTGAAGGCTCAAACCCTCTGCAATTAGTGTGATTTGGGGGAAACAGCTTGAAATAATTAAATTAAAAATCTGTGGCTTCAAGTTTTACAGTTCTCCACTTAGCTTTAATTTGATATGTCCATATTACTGTAGGGAAAAATATTAGCTGAAATCTGTTGGAGTCTTGACTCCAGCGTGAAGCTCTGGGCATCCTTGAAAACAGCCTCTCCCAGTGACAGTTTCCATGTCGTATGAGAGAGGGAGTCCTGCAAACAGTAAGTGAGAGTGGCTATGATCCCCTCAAACTCTAGTCTTACATACGTTTACTTAATGAAAGCCAGGAGTGGGAATCTCCCACTTCTAAAACCACGATTCCATTTGATTATTCAACACATATTTAGGATTCACCTTGAAGAGAGTAGAAAGAACAAGAATGGCCCTATAGTTCCCCTCCAACTTGACCTGTCTTCAGCTTTGACTCTATAAACTTCTCAGCATTAACACTGACAGTAGAACTTTTAGTGATGATGGAAATGTTACATGTTCATGGTGTCCCACATGGTAGCCTCTAGCCACATGCGATATTAAACACTTGAAATGTGGTTAATGTGACTGAAAAACTTAATCTTCCATTTTATTTAATTCTAAGCAGTTTATATTTAAATAGTACCATGTGCATTGTTACTACTATAGTAGACAACAGTTAGAGACTTCTTTTCTTCTAAAGATAATAGTTTTTTGTTTATTCTCTTAACTCTGTTCCTTCTTAGCCTCCTGGAAGAGGTCCTCTTATTGGCCTATTGTTCATAAATTTTCCAAAAATTGTATCCCTGGCTGCCTTCTCCTCTCACGCCTTCCCTCTAGCTCCTCCCTGCAGGACAACTTTTGTTCCTTTATGTTCCAGTTTAAACGGTACTGTCTGACCACTTCATCCAAATTAGTCCCTTACTCCATTTTGTTTTTTATCATAGGTTTCCTGTATGTCTTCCTCGTGATACTTAAATAATATTATTTTATTTGTTGCTTAACTCTTACTAGACTGTAATTTAAAAAAATTATTTATTGATTTTAGAGAGAGGAAGGGAGAGAGAAACATATTTGTTGCCCTACTTATTGTACATATTCATTGGTTGATTCTTGCATGTGCCCTGACTGGGGATCAAACCCATAGTCTTGGGGTATCAGGACAATGTTCCAACCAACTGAGCCACCCAGCCAGGGCAATTTATTTATTTATTTGTTTGTTTTCCTTCCTTCCTTCCTTCCTTCCTTCCTTCCTTCCTTCCTTCCTTCCTTCTTTCCTTCCTTTCAAATAAATTTTATTAATTAACTTGAGAGAGAGAGACAGAGAGATAATTATTGATCTACTTATTCATTGGTGGAACATGCATTCATTGGTTGATCCTTGTATGTGCCCTGACCATGTATAGGGATGACACTCTAACCAACTGAGCTACTTGGCCAGGACCTAGCCTGTAATTTCCACGAGAGGCAACACCTTGTGCCTATAGGACCTAGTAAGTGCCTGGAACATATTAAGGCCCTGATATTTGTTGAATAAATTAACAAATAGGTATTCTTATCCTTTGCCTACTGTTCAGTCATTAATCTGTATTTCCAGATGATGTCACAGTCTCCTCTACTCCAAACTTCTATTTAACTGACTAAGAATTAACTCATTATCTTCTCCAGACTTTATTTTTCCCTTTTATTCCTTATCTGGTTAATGCTGTCTATCCAATCTGGCAATCAGAAACTTCTGCATTGCCTTTCTAGTACTTACCTAGCACTCCAATCATCTAACAAATGCAATAAGTTTTACCTGAGAAACGCCTCCCCAATCACCCTAACACTGTTGTTGTGGTTCAAGCCTACAGAACCTTGTACCTGGACCTGCCGGAGATTCCTCATTAGGCTCTTCCTAATAGTCACACACTCAGCACAGTCTCCTTCATGCTGCTATCAGAGCAATTTTCTTACAAAATAAATACAATCATTTCACCCCCTTTCTTTAAAGTTCCAATTGCTTCTCCATTACCCAAGAAATAAAATCCCCCTTATTTTCTTTTGCATGACTTGTGAGGCCTTCATTATTTGGGCTCCATGGACTCTTTCAGCCTTAGCTCTCTACATGGTCCTTATGGTTCACACTCTCCTGTCACACGGAGCTTCCTGTGTGGCCCTGTCGGTCAGGCCCTCTGTGCCTTTTCACATGTTCTTCCTTGGCTTGGAATGTCCATCCCACCTGAATGGCTTATCCTTCCACAGCCGTCTCAGGCACATTTAGCCATCCTGGGTGGTGTTCCCTGAGCATTTTGGTTTGGGGGGCATTATAGCATTCATCACTTTACACATCTGACTTCTTTACAAGTGAAACTCTTTTTTTGAATATTTTATTGATTATGCTATTACAATTGTCCCATTTTTCCCTCCCCTTTATTCCCCTCCACCTGCACCCCCCTCCCACCAGCATTTCCCTCCCCCCACCCCTTAGTTCATAACCATGGGTCATATATTTAAGTTCTTTGGCTTCTCCATTACCCATACTATTCTTAACTTCCCCCTGTCTATTTTGTACCTACCATTTATGTTTCTTATTCCCCCTTCCATTCCCCCATTCTCCTCCTTCCCCTTCCCCATTGATAACCCTGCATGTGATCTCTATTTCTGTGATTCTGTTTCTGTTCTATTGTTTGCTTAGTTCGTTTTTGTTTTTTTAGGTTTAGTTATTGATAGTTGTGAGTTTGCTGTCATTTTATAAGTGAAATTCTTTAAGCACAAGAAATATGTTATTCAACTTCCCAAAGACTGATTTATTTTGCTACAATGGTTAAGAGCCTGGCTTTGGCTTCAGACACACACCTGAAATTTGAAACTGGGATATCCATTTATTAGCTATGAGGCTCATCATTATAACGTCATCTGGCTGAGCCTCAGTTTTCTCATTCTTAAAATGGGAATAATGTTACTTACATCACATGTTTTTGTATTAAATGCAATAATAAAAGTATTTATTGAGCACACACTATTTTCAGAGCATATGGTATGAATAAAGACTATTATAACACAGGACTGATTATTGTAGAATTCATAATCTAGTGGAGAAAATAAAACACATATTAAACTATAATTTAATAGAAAATATAATAAATAATAATAGAGATATATTAAAAGTGCTATGATGGTTTAGATATAAGTAATTTCTGGATGGGGTTTGGGAAAGGTTTGATGAAAGAGACTACATTTAAATTACACTTGAAAATATGTCTAGAATGATATCACTCAGCTTTATAGGTGCTGTGCAGGGGCAGATATGGGTTTTGTGAGGTCTGAAGGTTTTATAACTTGAGGGTCCCTCTTTAAAAATATAATATTCTCCCTGGCTGGTTTGGCTTAGTGGATTGAGTGCCAGCCTGCAAATTGAAAGGTTGCTGGTTCAATTTCTAGTTAGGCACATGCCTGGATTGCAGGCCAGGTCTCCAGTTTGGGAGGTGTGAGAAGGAACTGATTGATGTATCTTTTTCACAAGATGTTTCTTTCTCTCTCTCTTTCTCCCTCTCTTCCCCTCTCTTTAAAAATAAATAATTAAAATCTTAAAAAATAAAAATATAATATTTCATGTATAACATTATACTCCTTGAGTTTTTTCTTCTCTCAGAGTGTTAGTGCCTGACATCTAAAAAGTGCTGAAGAACAGGAACAGAATCACAGATATGGAGATCATTTGGAGGCCTATCAGCTGGGAGGGAGAAGGGGGAGAATGGGGGAAATGGTGCAGGGATTAAGAAGCATATTTTGTAGGAACAAAATGGACAGGGGGAAGTTAAGAATAGCATAGGAAATGGAGAAGATAAAGAACTTACCTGTACAACCCATGGCCATGAACTAAGGGGGGATTGCTGGAGGGAGGGGTACTGGGCAGAGGGGGGCAAAGGGGGAAATTAGGACAACTGTAATAGCATAATCAATAAAAATGCACTGGTAGAAAAAAATAAAGAGTGCTGAATAATTTTGAGCTCCCTTTCCCCTGCCTCTCTGTGGCTGGTATTCAGCAAAGTGCTTGGCATGAGGTATTAGGGGCTTTGATCCCACACAACTGAGGAGCCCTCGGGTTTCAAGGTAAATTCACTTTTGGTGTTGTGCTTAGTGCTGGGAATATAATTATGAACATAACTTGATTTCGGACTCCATGGAGCTCTTTTCTTTGTGGGACAGGGAAGTATCTAAAAATAACTAACTATAATAACAAACATTCATTCATAAATACTTGGGATACATTTATAACAGTAGGAGAGCAGTGATTTGACTCAGAGATATGGGGAGTAGGAGGTTGTTTAATGCAAAGAAAATGTATGAATGGAAAAGGTGGAGAAAACTCGCTTGACTGGAATGTAGGACTCCAGTAAGGCTGCAGCAGAGGCCTGGAAGCAGAGGCCAGGCCAGGAGGATACTCCTGGACAGGGTAAACAGAGAGTCAGTTCTCAAGAGATCCAAGTAGAGTATTGTACATACCTTCATTGATTTAACAAAAATTTAGTGGGCTAGATACTGGCTGGGCCTTGGACAATCACATCTACACAAGCCACAGTCTCTGTCCCTGAGAGGTTTACACTCTGTGTTATATATGGGTTGAATTGTGTCCTCTCTCCTCTGGGGGGTGGGGGGAAACATATGTTGAAGTCCTAACTGCCAACACCTCGGAATCTGACCTTTTTGGCAGTTGGGTTCTTGTAGATGTATTAGTTAAGATGAGGTCATATTAGAGTAGGGTGGGCCCCTTATCCAGTCTGACTGGTCTTTTGACAAGAAGACAGCCATGTGAAGACACAGACTCACACAGGGAGAAAACCATGTACAGATGGAGGCAGAGACAAGAGACACCCAAGATTGCCTGCAAACCACCAGAAGCTAGGAAGAGACAAGGGAGGACCCCCTCATAGCTGTCATAACCCTGCCAACATTTTGATTTCAGACTTCGAGCCTCCAGAATTATGAGACAATAAGTTTCTGTTGTTTAAGTCATCTGGTTTGTTACAATTTGTTATGGCAGCCTGAGAAACCTAATATACTCTCATAGGAACTACACGAGCCAATGTACAGACAGCTGTGAGCATAACCTGCTTAGTGAGGAAAGGGGGGGTTGACCCAATCCCCCTGACTCTGTCACTTTAGTACAAGACTAGTAATAATAGTAAAGAGTAGTTATCGCCAGGTGTCTGGGCATTCGCCTTGGTATTCAAATGGCAAGACTTCCTACAAACCTAGCTAACAAAATTTTAGGTCTCCACACACTTAAAACACATATGTAAGAATTACTAAAGAAAAATGACAAATCACTAAGATGAACATATTGCTAATTACTATTTGTAAAATTCATTTTCAAAAATAACATATAAGGAATACCAGGATTTACTAACCTTTAGCTGTAGTTGAACCCTTAAAAATTGTTCCTTTAAAAGAAGCATTCATCTGTTCTCATCTCTGGGGTAAAGCAGATGCTGGCTGTACAAATGTCACATTAGCCTTTCCCTGCGATAAATTCTGATTTCTGCCAATTCCAGGGAAAGCTATACATACCAATTAATTGACCACTGATAGATTTTCTGATTCCTTTGATTCCTCAACAGAAGACATATAAGATTATTGCATCAAATCTGGCTTTTCTAACTGAAAAATTCATTTCTTTCACTGATCTATGTTCTCCTGTCCAGACACCTGCCCCTAGAAGTAGAGGTTAGTTCAAAACCTTCTTGGGCATGGCATTCTTAAAGTTATTCATTGACTAGGTCCTTTGCCCATGGTGAAATATGCAAGCCAACTTTGGACATTGACATCAACACAACATAGTTTTAAAAGAATCATCAACATTTTCTTTCTTGAACAAACGTGTAATTTCACCTCTTGGCACACTCTCAAAAAATACTCCAAATTTCAATCACACCAAAATTCCTTGATTTTCTGTCAATTCTGAGTTTTTCTTCAAATACTCAGTATTTCCCACCTTTGGTCTTTGCATGTAAAGTCCCCTCTGCCTGCAGATAATAAATGGCTTTTTTCTTTTGCCTGCTTGGGAAGCTCCTTCTCTTTCTTCATGACTGAATGTTTGCCCTCCTCAGCTCCAGCACCAGCCCCTGTGGGATTCTGATGCCACAGACTTATGTATGGACTATCTTAATCAGCACGCTTTGTCCACTTAACAAGCACCCATTGGGAACCGACTTGTTGCAGGAGGGCTCCTCTGGGGCTGGGACTATAACCATAAGGCAGACAGTCTGCCTCCAGGGAGTTTGAAATAAAGTTATATACCAGCAGAGTATACTGGCAAGTTCAAGCCAGTCTTCTACAATAATAATAATTTATCTGCATGCTTGCTTTTTCCACTTGACTCAGAGATTCTGGAGTAGTATATTCACTTGTGAGTTAATATATGACATCTAAAATGTGTTTAATAAATAGGAGCTTTCTTTTCTCTTCTCCCATGTCCTTAATACCTGGCACAAAGAACATGCTCAATGAATGACTGTAGGATGAAAACTTAAGAGATATCTGCATATCAGTGTGAATTAGTTGATCCTAACAATCAGTTCTGATAAAAGAAACATTATAACTCTAGAAACCAAAAACAAAGGGAGGGTGGCTAAGGGAAGAGAGGATTTAGTCTGGGAGGAGTGGAGATGGGGCATCAAAAACATCCCATGTGTCCAGTTGCTGAGTGTGAGTTCTGTCCTACTTAAGGCCAACCTAGGATTCTTGCCAAGCCTAACCAACTACTTATATGGAAGGAATTCTACTGTCAGACAAGAAATGGCTTCATGGGCATGTCATAGGATCAGCATCATACAGGTTAAGATACTTGCTGAAATTTTATATCACTTCCCATCATCTTTCACTGAAATCACTCCTGTTTCCCCATAGTCATTCCCTCTCCAGGCAAAATAAGCCCTGTAAAAACAGACAGAAACAAAAACCAAGAAAAAGCTCTCAGTGAGTCTGTCTCCTTCGTCCTGGTAAGTCTACATCCACAGTGGGGTGAAATGGTTGCTTAACTCATCAACCCAGTGTATGACTCACGGTGGTGCCACAACCACAGCTCAGCTGCAGTGGGGTTTTGTGTTTGCATGTGTCACTTAAGCCATAATCCTTACCTCTTTGCATGAAAGTCACGCATTTCTAGAAAGGCCAGTGTATCTCATCTAAGTCTTAGATAGAGGATAAAAGCAGGTAAAGTATAAGGAGGCGAAAAAAGAACAATTGGAGGAACAAAGACTCTTGGTCATTCTCATTCTCCTCTGGAAAGAGAGAAGTCTTGGCCAGAAAATTAGGAGCCTGAGCTCCGGTGTTGACTTTAGTGTGGCCTTGGGGAAATCTCACGCCTGTCTCTGGCATCAAGAGAGTTTCCCTCAATGGACACGAGATGGTTGGGCATGATATGTCTCAGATATTTGCAGCTTTAATTCTCACGTTAACCACTTTTCCCCCTTCAAATTCAGAATGGCCCCAAATAAATCAAAACTAGGAGAATGCTGCAAGGCAGCTCCCCACAGAGATGTATGTTTTGCTGACATGCACGCCAGGTAATGATAAGGATGTTTCCTTTTTAAAAGCCACATGCATGAGCAGACAGGCTTGACCTTTGATAGCTGTGGCTCTCTTCCTTGTCAAGGGTGACAGATGTTGATATAGCATTTACTTTTTCCTTGCGCCCAAATCATTTATTAGCTCAGATATATTTAGATACCACCCCCAGCCCCCCACCATGGTCTGGTACTCCTATTGCTTTGTAAACTATAGCACATTCAGCTCAGCTAAATATGTCATAAATTACACAATAAAATGGGTAAGAAGGAATACAACCACTACCATCAACCTTGGTATTTTTTATACAGGAATGTAACAAATTTATATCTTGGTTACTGAGATGAGGTTTAATTTTAATTATAGTCACTAACATTTATTAAGAGCTAAGACTATTTAATGAAACAGAATCCTATGACATTCCCATAAGTTAGGTATTATTTGCCTCATTAAAATAGGGAAAAGTGACGTTTGAAAAAGTTGTTTCTTGTCTACGATCGAACCTTTAAATGTGGTGGCAGCAGCATTCGTACTTAGTCCTGATTGCCGATGTGAGTCTTTGCTGCTTCCACTCCCTTGTACAACCACACAGAGAGAGCAAGAATAGTGATCATTTGGCTTATGTCCTCTACTATGAAAGTGGTTAATAGTGGAGAAAATCATCGCTCGGTGAAAATAAATCCCTTGTTCCTAGGGTCATAATAGGAGAAGGGATTTTAGCAAATCATCATTTGTTAAACAGAGTCTGTGCTTAGGAGGCTGCTTCATAATCACATGATAGGATAAGACCTAGGAGACAGACACCCTTAGGATTTTTTTGTGCCTAGTAGGGATAGAAACCTTTATATATGAAACAAGGGGAAAACTACAAGCATTAGATTGTGTGGCAGAGATTTGATTGTTATATCAAACAATAACAATATATAACTGTGATTGTTATAAAGGCAACTTAGAAGGGATCCTGGGGATGTGTACACACCAGTTTTCTATAAATCTTTTTAATCTAACGGAATCACTGGAGACCCAAAGGTATGGAAGGAGCACATGTGTGTGCATGTATATGAGCTGCTACACATGCACATGGGCTCTGGACTTACTCTGTCATGTATAAGATAAGGAAGTAGGATGAGGTGACACTTTGCCCCAAAGTATCCTTTTTGCATGTGCTACTCTCTCTGAAACTCTGCCATTAGAAATGTATTTTTTGGGGGGGTGTCTAGAAGGGAGTTTGACCTCTTGGTATCTCTTTCTAAATGGAACACACTCTCTCTTCTTCCTTTGTTTCTCTGTCATGTGCTGTTTTTCGCACTATTGACTTATCTCCTTGAGGGCACATGAGAGATGCACAGGCAATGTTTGATAAAAGGCTGGTGCATAAAAACTTTGTCTATTGATTCCTGATATGGGAAAGGAGGGAGGAGGTTCTAGAATATTAGAAAGAAAAGGAGCAGATGGGATATAGTGAGTGAGAAGTGAGAACTAACCCCCACTGAGTACCTACAGTTTAAGAACTGTGCTAGAATATTTACGTCAAGAAATAAATTCTTAAAACAATCTTATGAAATAGATATTAAACTCTATAGATTAAAGGAACAGTGGCTCAAAGGGGGCCAGTAACAACTCAAGGTGACACAGCTCGTAAGGGCAGTATTTAAATGAAGGTACAGATAAGTCAAAATACAATTTTCTTTAAATTATGCCAGGCTGTTATACCAAGGACAGGGTCCTGAGGATAAGCAAGGATTTCTGGGGTATCCAAAAGCACCATAAGGGGACACCTGGTTACATATTTTAATATCATGCAACAATGACAGAGACCCACAGCTTCCTGTCAATGAGCATAATTAACGCTTGACCACGAGAGAACTCTTCATTTGCAAAATAAGTAGGCTGTGAAAAGCAAGACTCTCTTCTGAACTTCCATGTAGTTTTTACAGACCTATGCTTAAAAGAAAATTTCCCAACTCTTGACTCTAGTCCACATGAGCAGGGAACTTCCTCAGCCTGAAGAGGGTGCTCTTTCCCTTTCGGTTTGGTAATCACTTGTTTAAAAACCACTGAAACTGCACCTGAACAGTTGTACTAGTTTTTTCCGAATCGGCTGCTTCCTCCTTTGTTTTGAAATTACACAGATGCAATTTTCAACATTCTGTTACTGCCACTGGACTTTGTATTTCTCAAGGGCAGAGTTGGGCTTTTTCTTCCTGATTTTTTCAAATGCCTCACTTGAGTGCCTGGCACATACTAAACATTCAGAAAGTGATTAGTTGAACAAAAGGATGAATAAGAGGTTAATCAAACCAACCATTGATTGATTGATTGAATGAAAGTGCTTGTCTCCTCCACAATTCTCCTTAAACAGTCTGATTTTCTATGTAACAAGCAGGAGCCTCTACCAGCTGTCATCCATCAGTCAGTAAAAGTTACCGACCAGCATCTTAAAAGCTTACTTCAGTGGAGTAAACATTCACCAGGACTGGAAATCAGCTGAGAGATTAAACAAAGAATGAAGACCTCTGGCTGCTTGTCTAGTAATAGATGGGCATCTGGCCTATGGCGTAGGATACAGATGTGCTTTCTCTCTTTAAACTCTCTTATAATTGGCCAGGAGAAGGAAGTAAACAGAAATCCTAATAAAATTTGAGGGTCTCTGAAGGATTAACAATGCACACAGAGCAAAACACCAGATTCAGTTTGGATATGTAAAGATGGATATCTCAAGATGAGTAATCTAATAAAGGTTGACAAATGATACCCAAAGCATTCCTCGTCATTTTCTGCCATACCAGCTCCCAGGTCATGGCCAAGCAAGGTAAAAATATAATGGAAATCATTATTTATAAGGGGTTCAGTTCAAGGTCAAATGCAATAGCCAGTAAATATTCATCAGATGGGACTGAGGCTGTTTCTACTCACATGATGGATGAGCAACAGGAAAAATCCCTCTGACCACAACATCTGTCTAGACTCATTTTTGTGAATAATAAAGACAGGACAGACAAGGACCTCCTCAGTTAATCAGACTAAAAGACATGACTGGAATATTTTTTACATTTCTGTTGAGGCAGGATGGTTTAGTGGTGAGAGTACAGGGCTGGGATATAGGTATCTGGGTTACAGTCAAGGCTCCTCTGCTTCCTACCTACATGATCCTGGGAAGCTGCTTAACCTTCTCACACACCTGTAAACAGTATAAATGACTTTTACCCAGCCTCCCTTACAACATTGTTATTGGAATCAAATAGAATAATGCCCATGAGATACTTTTGCAAATATTGATAGTAACGAACCATACAAGCCTAAGTAAGATCATGGGGAACAGTCAAAGAGGAGAAGAATTAGAAAAGAAAGGAAGAAGTGAATGGATAACAAGGAGTAAAAGAAAAGCAGAAGGAGGAAGAGGAAGTTTATGGAGAGAAGGGAGGAAAGGGGGAAAAAGACAGAAAGGAAGAGGGGCCAGGGAAAGAACTTGGAGGAGAAAGAGGGGGACAAGAAGCAACAGTCACTGGCAAGAAAGATCTTAGAGTTCTGCTGCACAGACAGATAACAAGCAAAGAAACACAGACCAAAAATAGCACAGAGATGGAATTTAGAAAATTACATCTACGCAGAGATCACACAGTTCTGATTAGCAACTGGAAGTCTTCCTCAGAAGGCCTCTGCAGAGGACCCAGAGTCAACCATGAGTCACCCTCCTCATCACAAATTTGTAAATGCCAAGCTCTACTGAATTCATGTTGTTCTAGTCTGGGCTCAGCTCAGACATACACACAGACAGATTTGTACTCATTGCTATGCAGCCATCGATGATGGCCCTTTGTCTTTGCCTAGTTAACCCTACTCATGGCTCAGGGCCTTCCATAACCTCCCTGAGCTCCCTGACAAGGTCAGATGCCCTGTCACAGGCACTCAGGGCACCACAGGCCACTTTTACACAGCATTTGCTGCAGTCGGAGATTGACATTTGCTTGTCTGATTATTTGATTAACGTCTGCCTCTTCCCACCAGACTGAGGGCAGGGTTAGCGTCTGCATGGCTCATCGTTACATTTCCAATTGAATTTGTTGATTGGTCAGAAACAAACTGAACTCAGCAAGGGCAGCCTTCATACCAGAAAGATATTTTAAAAAAGGGCAGTATTCAAAGAGGGATACTGGTGCAAATATAAAGAGGGAGTTGGTGTGAGGATTCTAATTAAGTGGTTTGTGACTGATAAGTCTTTCTGACAGCTTGGCAACTATCAGTAAATCCTGTCATGGAATAACATTTCCTGTATTTGTTTTTCCTAGCCTAACAAACTTGGGACTGAGTACTTTTTAAATTTCTCCTTGGGTCATTACTATATTAACTAGCTCTTCCATGCCATCAACACCATAGAGGATCATATTATTATTAGCATTAATAATTATGAGTATTAATTAAGAGAGACAATTTTCTAGTTGAACATTCTGCAGAACACTTTGCCTAGCATGTATAGTTCATAATAATGAGGAGAAAGTTTACTCACAATTTACTTTGAGTCCTTTATTAAACAAATTTATTAAAACTTTAAAAGGGTGCCAAGGAAGATATGCAGGGTGATGCTAAATAATTATGTTGGCATTGAACTATGCACAGAAAATAAGGATCACTTACTTAAAAAACACCCTAAACAAAATTCTCCAGTGACTTCTGCGGCATCTCTCCAAGAGAAATTCAGCTGTGTGGCATCGAGCAGCCTCGTGTATGAGGCTACCAGGTGGGAGAACCCCACAGCTCTGGATAACCAGACTCCTGACCTGTCACATCGGAATTTCTTCCTAGTCCTTCAGGGTAAAACAAATAGCAAATGCATGGAAATATTATGCCTCTGCTGCTTCTAATTCAGCACATTCACGATTAGGGAACTCACATTAGGTGGTCATTCTAATTTTGAAAATAACGTTCCCATATAAAAGTGGATTTTTGACAATGACTATAATAATAGAAACCTCCCAACCTCAGAAATCATACTGACATCTATAATGCATGTCAGTGTTTTAGTTTGGCTTCCAAATTGGCCAACTTGTAATAACAAAAACACATATAATTCTGAGGAGGCAGGAGTAGGTAGAAGGTAGTGATTTAGAAATGTGAGTTTAAATCCCAGTCTATCCACTCACAGGCTGTGTGACCTGAGGCACCAGACACTTCTCTAAGCCTCAGTGTCCTTACCTACAAAATCAGATAATGTGCCCATGTACAACAACATACAAGTGTCATGAGAGCCAAGCAAAATCCATATAAGGCACTTACAACGTATCAGCTATTATTAAATATGTAATATTTGATGTTTTATTTTCAGCATTTGAATATAGAAAATACCCTTTTTGAACTTTATAGTCTATACTCTGAACTGCCTGCTTTCATTATGGAGTGCTTTATCATCTTGATTTTATGTCTTTCCTAGTTTCTACTATTTAAGAGAGCCTTTTTTTTTTCTAATGGAATAATAATGGTGATGGAGATAATGTTTATCCAAGTCTTTATCTGGAAAAACATAAATCTAGATTCTCATGGTCATCTCCCAATATATATTTTAAAAATATTTAATTTATTTATTTTTAGAGAGAGGGGAAGGGAGGGAGAGAAACATTGACACATGGGAGAGAAATATCTAGCAGTTGCCTCTCACACACCCTGTCTGGGAACCTGGCCCTCAACCTAGGCATGTAGCCTGACCCAGAATCAAACTGGTGACATTTCAGTTTGCAGGACAACATCCAACCAACTGAGCCACACCAGTCAGGGCTTCCCAAATATTTTTGATATTTTACTTAAAATTCCAAGTTTGCAAACTTCTGTCTTACACAAGAAATTGGATTTATAAAAATAAGCCAGTCAGAGAAAGACAAATGCCATATGATTTCACTCATATGTGGAATCTAATGAACTGAACTAATAAGGAAAATAGAGACAGACTCATAGATAGAGAGCAGGATGACAGCTAAGGAGGAGGGGGGAGGAGGGTAGAAGGATTGAGCAAAAAGGGAAAAGGACTCATGGACATGGATGACAGTGGGAGAAGAGGGAGAGGGGCATGAGGGGATTAAATAGTAATGGAAAAATAGAATAAAAAATTTCAAAAAACAACAACAACTCCCCCCTAACAATTGTTATTTCAAAAGCAGATGGTGTGAGAAATCCAGGCCCTGAGAAAGAATTAGAATCCTATGTATGATAGTCCTTAAGTATTCCCTGACTCTCTGTAGCCTCAGCATTTTTTTTCACCGATAAATTTGCAGCAATCCTTAAAATTGGCTATAATGACATCTTTTATATTTTCAGCTCTCCTCATATAAAGAAGAAGGATTACAAGGGCTAGGAAAGGATGCCTTACAGAGTAAGGAAACAGAAAAAAGAAGCAGTAGACCAACAGAATTGAGGCTGAGAAAAATGACCTGGCAGTTCAACCAGGAGCAGAGGTGGAGACTGCAGGGGCATGAAGAGAAACAGGAAGCAAACAGAAGACAGTGAACTGGGGGAAACAGGTGATCTGGGGATATCTGCTTTCTGATAGATTCCTGATGAGTCCCCCCGTGGTTTAAGCTCTGCAGATCCCTCTTCTCTCCCGGGATGAAAGGAGGAGCCTGTAAACTCCCTTAGTCCTTCCAAGCAGTGAGGACCCTTCAGCAGGTGACTTGGCTGCAGAAGTAAGGCTGGGCTCTTACTGAGAGCTACGCAAGAAGCTAGTTTGTCTTTATTGGACTACAAATCACAAGGAAAAAATATATATTGGAGGGTTGGGGAAAGTTTGGTCTCTTTTGCTTGTCTCCTTAATTTTTCTATATTCTTCCCAAATAAACTCTTTAGCTGGCCAGAGAGCAAAATAAAGAAGAGGATGACAACCACATATATTATTTTAATACAATCTAAAGTTACAGAAAAATCTTTCCCATTTAACCCAGCTGCTTTCTCTGTTTTGGCCAGGTCATTTACATTTCTGTGGTTGACAAAGGCTCTGACTGATTTTTGACCAGTGACCCCAGCAACTTACAACCTGAATAAAGCTGCTCTTTCGAGTCTGAACATAGATCAGCATATTTCTTAGCATTCTAGCCTGATCAAATTATTCTGTAAAAAATGCTTAGCCCTGCCTTTAAAACATTTTTTATTGAATTAATCAGGTGACACTGGTTAATAAAATTATATAGATTTCTGGTGCACAATTCTGTAATATATCATCTGTATACTGTAATATGCATTTTGAAGGTGAGGGTAAGGAAGTGCGTTGGAAGACGTTGAACATTCACAGAGATTGCAAATCCTGAAAGATGCCTGGGTCTGTGAGGGTGTGGGTGGTGATAACTCAAGCCAACGGCTCCTGAGGGCCAGCTGTCTTCTTAGGCTCCCTATTTGGAAATATTCCTGTAAGTCCAGTAGCCAAACTTTTATATTTTCAAAACTCATGAATATATAAAATGTTAGAGTTGGAAGGAATCTAAGTCACTGTTTATTTAACTGAACCTCATCACTTTGTATATGAGGTAACTGGTCAAAAATTACACAGTAAGGGGTGGCAGACTTGAACCCAGGTCTCCTGATTCTCAGGTTAATAATGCTTCTACCTTTATAGTGACCATGTATTTTGGGACCAAGTATCTGGGCACTGAGACTAGAAAGACTGAGTATTTTAAGTAAGCATCATTCTGGGAAATCTGATGCATTTTAGCTCTAAGAAAGCTTCTCCCATCAAGGGAAGAGGAGCTGGGCAGAGAAGAGAGCTGATGATTCCAGCTGAGGTTCCATTCCAAGAATGTTCCTTGGAAAGGACACCTGCTCAGGCCCAGCGATGGGAACACCAGAGGCCTCTGGCCCTAATAGGGCCATGGTCTGAGGGGACTGGAGGGGTTGTACATGACTATTCCTATGGAGACAGGCCTGTCCCACAAAGGAAGAATGACAAAGATAGCACTGCAGTTCACGTGAAAGGATGGGTTGCTTTGGGTGTATTTGTTTATAGAAAAGACCAGTTTTTAGTTCTCCTTTGGATACACACAGACTTCTAGATTTGGGAGAGATTTTTGGTTGGGGGCAATTAGACATGACCTCCTTAAAGAATTCCTTCTATAATGTCCATGAAGACGATCATCTAGGGTCTTGTTAAGTGCTACTTGTAAAGGGTGGTCAACACCTTCCAGGGCAGCTATTTTATTGGTGTGAAAATGCTAGTTTGTGAAAATTCAGCCTCTTTGTTGTTGCCAACAGGATCTTCTAAGGGCAGAAAGAACAAAGTGTAGACCCTCTCCTGGGTGAAAATTATTTGAGTAACTGAATATACTTGTTAGTTTTTGCAGTGTTAGCTACATAACTTGAGGCTTTTGCACATGATTTTCTCTTTTTTTAACCTCTGCCTAATTTCAAATACATTCCTCGAAATTAAATTTGTGTCATCTCCCCTGAGAATCCTACCTGGCTTCCCAGAAGCAATCATTTTTAACCATTGAACTTTTAAGTCTAGTGGTTACCTCCACATTGCTAAAAATATGCTCATACTAGGCTGCTTGTTTCAATTCTATTTTGTTCCCAGAATTACCAGTTTCCTTCAGAATATTTTTTTCTGTGCACACGTGCTTTAATCTTATTTCTCACATTTCATGGGTTTTGTTAAAATACTTGGTAACTTGTGGCTATCTGTCCATATTTAGGAATGAAGTAGTAAAAAGGCTGCTGGGGATGTTGCAGATAAGAGCAATACTTTCTCACTGGAAGGCTTCGGGTTAGGGAAGCAAACCTGAAACTGTCCTCATTACTGGCACATACTGTAAAGGGCTTTGCTGTGTGGGTAACACAGCAAGCTTATCTGGGTTCCTCGGAAGAAACTCTATTTCTTTAGAAAAACACCTTCTTTTTCTGACTGGTGGTAAGTACTTGCCTGGCAGCTGTTCTGCATGCAGGGGTGTGTATCCTGAGTGGGGGCATCTTCAGTCCTATTCTCAGACTCTGCTCTCAATCCCATCTGTTGTCACTATTCTAAAGTCTCTGAGTTTCCTGGGTTCTGCTAGCTGGCTCTGCACCCTCCTGAGCTGTGGGTCCCTCCATACAGTGCTGCTGCGCTGTGGTGGGCCTTTTTGTGGGTGGCCTCCCTGGAACCACCACTTGAGGAGACAGAGTGGGACAGCACATGGCCCCGCCTCTACAGATGATGTATGGCTGGGACTACTTTGCTCTGTTCCGTCAATCTATACCTTCCATGTGCTTTCTGCAGTCAAGTGTGATGAAATCTTTTGGCCCCTCCCAATTTGTTTACTGTTATGGGATTGTCCATTTTGTATTCTATCAGCTTCCTCTTAATGGGGTGTTGTGAGGAAGTGGAGGTTAAGGTGTGGGCACCATCTGTCAACTTGAACCTGAAGCAAGAAGCTCACAATGTTAATGGGGATGTTATTATGCCTTGTTAAGTCTGGCATAGTTATAGGTGATTCAGATATCAATTTAAAAAACAGCAATAACTCTAGGGAGAAGCTCAATTAGACAGTTTTATTCTCTCTATAGATCAAATTAACTGGAAATCTGAGATATTTCTACTTATTTTATGCTAAGCAAATAGCAGCTTAGGTGAAAAATATATAAATATATGGTCTTTTAAAGTACGTTCATTAAAAAAAAATCCCGTGTAGTTAGTTTTCCCAAGATCATTAGGAAGGAGAGTTTTGAAATAATGAAATTCCAATTTCAGCTGACTGCTGAAACTCAGTGGCACATCACCTTAATGGGAAACCTGCTAAATACCCATTGACCTATGCAAAGTGAAAAACAAATTTCTTACTATATACACAGTGACAGTGATTATACACCACACAATCTCTCTCTTTGACAGCCAGCTGGGCACACATAGCATTGACTTTAGTGTCCTGAGCTTTATAGACAATCACTGAGGTGTCCCTTTCTAAATATTCCCGCAATGAAAAATTATTTCTACTTCAAATATTTTATTTTATATCCAAAACTATTTTATATGAATAAGTACATATACATGTATTTAACAGGTGTTCAAAGTAGGTCTTCAAACTCATCTAGACTATCAAAATAAAATTTTTGTTTGTTTTCCTAGAACACTTTTGCCTCCTAGTTTTACAGAAAGTTGGTGAGTCCTATGCTACTCTTCCTTTTGGCTGAAGAGAAAACCCATGGTTAGAGGGGAAGGTCCTGCTCAAGATTAACAACAGATGGCACAAAGGCCAGGATTCAAAACCAATTCTTTGATTCCAGAGTCAGTTTTCTTGCATGATTGCAGGGACAATATTTTTCTTAGTGTATTATTCACTAGACATGAAGTAAACAGCTCTATACCAGTTGGAACAACGAAGTATACCTGAGAATACTTTTATTTTATTTTTTTAGAAAAGGAATCATTCTTGTGTTATGAACACAAGGTAAGGCCTTGGCATTTTTGGCTTCATCTTAGCAGAAAATTAGAATTACTTATTGTATTTATCACAGAAATCATTTCATGTTAGTGGAAAACAATGCAAAATGCTTAAATATGCTTATTGGCAAGCTGGTAATAAGCTTTGTGAATACAAAGAAAGAAAGAAAATGTTTGGAAATAGCTTTAGAAGGAAATGCTATTAGTTAGCATAGCTAGAGGAAGTCTTTGTGTTAATGACAAAAATGTGGAATGACAGCCACCCAGCCAGTGGCTGTTTTCATAAATAACAAGGAAAGTGATGTGGAGACCAGTGGTAAGCTCAGCCACACCCTCACCTCTACCACAAACAATACCTCAGCCACTTGGCCTGCACCTGGACCTTCAGAGCCACCCCAAATGGTGGGTTGTTAATTTTATTTAATGACTTGTAGGCTTAGAGTCAGTTCTACATCTTTATCACTTTTTACTCTAGGGAGTTCTTCACTGTGTCTAACTTAGCATGAACATGGTTTATGAATGTCATGACTAGTTCAGTAAAGCCTTTTCATGTGACATTATAGAAGATGGAGTCAAATTTGACTTCAAACCCAAGCTGTGGTACTTTCTATGTAGATGCTCTGGGAAAATTACTTAATCTTTTTCTGAATTAAGATTTAGAAGACAGGCTGCCTATCCATAAGAGTATTTTGTAAATAGAATCAGATGGATGGATAAATGGATTGATTAATCAATAGATAGATAGCTAAATTAGCACTCAATAAATGTTTGTTTATTTCCTCTTCCCTTGAAGGAATATCCATGAATTTATACTATATTTATTCCCAACAAGGGCACATTTTGATTATAATCTCATTAAGCACTTGATGAAACTCCCTTTCTTATCAATATAGAATCCTAACACTGTCAATCTGTTCTTTTTTTTAAACTTAAAAAAAATTTTTAATTGTTGTTCTTGTACAGTTTTCCGTCTTTTACTCCCATCCCAGCCCACCACCCCAGCCCTCCCCACCTCCCTCCCATTCCTACCCCCGCTAGTTTTTGTCCATGTGTCTTTTATACTTGTTGCTCCAAACCCTTCCCCATTTCCCCTGAAATTCCCTCCCCTCTCCCCTCTGGTGACTGTCAGCCTGTTCTCAATTTCAGTGTCTTTGGTTATATTATGCTTTTTTCTTTGTTTTGTTGATTAAGTTCCTGTTAAAGGTGAGATCATATGGTATTTGTCTTTCACTTCCTGGCTTATTTTGCTTAGCATAATGCTCTCCAGTTCCATCCATGTTGTTGCAAAAGGTAGGAGCTCATTCTTTCTTTCTGCTGCATAGAGTTCCATTGTGTAAATGTACCATAGTTTCTTGATCCATTCATTTACTGATAGGCACCTAGTTTGCTTCCAACACTTGGCTATTCTAAATTGTGCTGCTATGAACATTGGGGTGCATAGGTTCTTTTGGATTGGTGTTTCAGGGTTCTTAGGATATAATCCTAGCAGTGGGATTGCTGGGTCAAAAAGTAGATCCATTTTTAGTTTTCTTAGAAAATTCCATACTGCTTTCCATAGTGGTTGTACCAGTCTGCAGTCCCACCAACAGTGCACTAGGGTCCCCTTTTCTCCACAACCTCTCCAACACTTATTGTTTCTTGCTTTGTTTATGATGGCCATTCTGACTGGTGTGAAGTGGTATCTCATTGTGGTTTTAATTTGTATGTCTGATAACTAGTGATATTGAGCATCTTTTCATGTGTCTCTGGATCCTCTGTATGTCCTCCTTGGGTCAAGTCCTTTGCCCATTTTTAAATTGGGTTGCTTATCTTACAGTGGAATCATGTAAGTTCTTTATATATTTTGGAGATTAAACCCTTGTCTGAGGTATCATTGGCGAATATATTTTCCCATACAGTCGGTTCTCTTTTTATTTTAATACTGTTTTCTTTAGCCATGCAGAAGCTTTTTATTTTGATGAGATTCCATTTGTTTATTCTTTCCTTTATGTCCCTTGCTTTAGGGGACATATCAGTAAAAATGTTGCTGCATGAAATATCTGAGATTTTCCTGCCTATGTTCTCCTCTAGGACTTTAATGGTGTCATGGCTTATATTTAAATCTTTTATCCACCTTGATTTTATTTTTGTGTATGGTGTAAGTTGGTGCTTGAGTTTCATTTTTTTTTGCACATAGCTGTCCGGTTTTCCCAACACCACTTGTTGAAGAGGCTATTTTTACTCCATTTTATGTTGCTGCCCCCTTTGTTGAATATTAATTGACTGTAGAGACTTGGGTTTATTTCTAGGCTCTCTGTTCTATTCCACTGGTCAATGTCCCTGTTTTTATTTTGATTACAGTGGCCTTGTAATACAGTTTAGTGTCAGGTATTGTGATCCCTCCTACTTTGCTCTTCTTTCTCAAAATTGCTGCAGCTATTTGAGGTTGTTTATGGTTCCATATACATTTTTGAAGTGTTTGTTCTATGTCTGTGAAATATGTCATTGGTACTTTAACAGGTATTGCATTGGACATTTTGATGATATTAATTCTTCCAATCCATGAACATGGTATATGTTTCCATTTGTTTGTGTTTTCCTTGATTTGTTTCTTCAGTGTTGTGTAGTTTTCTGCATACAGGCCTTTTACCTCCTTGGTTAGGTTTATTCCTAGGTATTTTATTTTTCTTTTTGCTATAGCGAATGGGATTTTTTTCTTGATTTCTGCTTCTGCTGTTTCATTGTTGGTATACAAAAATGCCTTTGATTTCTGGGTATGGACTTTATATCTGGCTGTTTGGCCAAATTCATTTATTAGGTTGAGCAGTTTTTTGGCTGTCTATAGGATTTTCTATGTATACTATCATGTCATCTATAAACAATGATAATCTTCTTTCCTCCTTTCTGTGCTGGATGCATTTTATTTCTTTTTCTTGTTTAATTGCTATGGCTAAGACTTCCAATACTATATTGAATAGAAGTAGTGAAAGTGGACATCCTTGTCTTGTTCCTGATCTTAGTGGAAACGATTTTAGTTTTTGCACGTTGAGTATAATCTTGGCTGTAGGTCTCTCATATATGGCCTTTATTATGTTGAGGAATGCTCCCTCTATTCCCACTTTGCTGAGTGTTTTTATCATAAATGGGTGCTGTACCTTTCAAATGCTTTTTCCACATCTGTTGATATGATCGTGTGATTTTTTTCATTGCTTTTGTTTATGTGATGTATTACAATTACTGATTTGTGTATGTTGAACCATTCTTGCATTCCTGGGATGAATCGCACTTGGTCATGGTGTATGATCTTTTAAATGTATCATTGGATGCAGTTTGCCAATATTTTGTTGAGGATTTTAGTGTCTATGTTCATCAGCGATATGGGCCAAGAATGTATATTTAGTTTCTTTGGGATGAAGGGCTCTATATATATCAGTTAAGTCCACTTCATCTAGAGTGTTGTTCAATGCCACAATATCTTTGTTGATATTTTGTTTAGAAGATCTTTCCATTTTTGACAGTGGGGTGTTAAAACCCCCTACTATAATTGTGTTGCTGTCAATACCTTTCTTGAAGTCCTCTAAGGTTTTCTTTATGTATTTAGGTGCTCCTATGTTGGGTACCTATATATTTACGATGTTTATGTCTTCTTGATGGATTCTTCCCTTGAGTATTATGAAGTGACCTTCTGGGTCTCTCTTTATAGCTCTTCTTTTGAAGTCTACTTTGTCTGATATGAATATTGCTACCCCAGCTTTTTTTTTCCTGTCCATTTGCTTGGAAAATTTGTTTCCATCCCTTCACTTTGAGTTTGTGTAGGTCTTTTGTCCTGAGGTGGGTCTCTTGTAGGCAGCATATGTGTGGGTCATGCTTTCTTATCCATTCAGCTATTCTATGCTTTTTGATAGGAGCATTTAATCCATTTACATTTAAGGTTATTATTGCTAGGTACTTATTCATTGCCATTTTTGTACCTATGTTTCTCTCTCTCTCTCTCTTTCTCTCTCTTCTTTCCTTCCTTTCCTTAAAGCAGTCCCTTTAGTATCTCTTGCAGAGCTGGTTTGGTAGAGGTATATTCTTTTAGACTTCTTTTGTCTGGGAAGCTCCTTATTTGGCCTTCTATCTTGATTGAAAGCCTTGCTGGGTAAAGTAGTCTTGGTTGCAGGCCTTTGGTTCTCATTACTTGGAATATTTCTTGCCATTCTCTTCTGGCTTGGAGTGTTTCCATTGAGAAGTCAGATGCTAACCTAATCAGAGCTCCCTTGTATGTTACTTCCTTTTTCTCCCTTGCTGCCTTTAAGATTCTCTCTTTGTCTTGGAATTTTGCCATTTTCATTATGATATGTCTTGAAGTGGGCCTCTTTGGGTTCCTCTTGAATGGGACTCTCTGTGATTCCTGGATTTGTGTGACTTTTTCTCTCACCAAATTAGGGAAGTTTTCCATCATTACTTTTTCAAATAGGTTTTCTATCCCTTGCTTTTCTTCTTCTCCCTCTGGTATCCCTATTATACGGATATTGTTACATTTCATATTGTCTTGTATTTCTCTTAATCCCTCTTCATTTTTTCTGAGCTTCTTTTCCTTTTCTTGCTCTTTCTGGATTTTTTTTTTTCTACTTGGTCCTCCAACTTGCTGATCCGATCTTCTGCTTCATCAATTCTCCTTTTCATTCCTTCCACTGTGTTCTTCAGTTCAGAAATTGTATTTTTCATTTCCTCTTGGCCCTTGTTGATAGTTTCTATTTCCTTTTTCATGTTGATGTAGTTTGCAGTGATTTCATTATAGCTTCCCTGTAGTTTCTGGTAGCTCATTGAGAGCTCTTGGAGCTTCCTGACAACCATTGCTTTGAACTCAATATCTGATAGTTGAGTTGCCTCTGTTTTATTTAGCATTCTTTCTGGGGCTTCCTCCTTTCCTTTCATTTGGGGATTGTTTCTTTGTCTTTCCATTGTTTGTGAGACTCTTCTTGTTAGCCTCAGGTTCTTACATTGATCTGTTCTGGCTCCCTGGGTTTATGGTGTGAACTTCTGTGGTAGAATGCCTGTGAGATTCAGTGATGCTATCTCCTTTGAGTATCCTGGTGTTCACAGCTTCCACTGTCTCAGCTCTTGAACTGCCCCCCCTTTGGGACCAACTCTGTTGTTTTCATAGTTCCAGGTTTTTTTTCTCTCTCTTTTCTTCTTTTTTGTCTCATTCGTGGGTATTTAAAAAGAGAAAAGAGGAAGAAAAAAATGAAAAAAAGAAAGAAAAAAGAGGAAGGAAGAAGAGATAAAATTGGAAAGAAAGGAAGAAGGAATAAAAGAAGAGGGAAGTAACGAGAAGCAAAAGGAGTTGAGGGGTAAAAAAGATAAAAATAATGAAAAGAATAAGAAAAAAATATTACCCCCCCCCAAAAAAAAACAAGAAAGAAAACCAAAACCAAAAAAACTCTTGCTGTTTTCACACTTGCCCAGCCAGTTTTTCTAGTCTTGCTGGCTGCAATGGCCGAGGGGTGACGGTATCGCTTTTCTCCCTGTTCAGCACTCAGTTATCTTTGGGCTACTCTCCCCAGGGCTAGCCGTGCACTCTTCTCAGAGTTAGCCTGGCACCTCTCTGCACAGGGCCTCAGGTGTATGTTCTGAGCCTCCTGGGGAGCATGCACTTTCCTGAGTTTGTGGGTGCGAGCTCGGGTTTCCTATGCGATGTGCGCCTACCCGGTGACCTGGATGCCTATGGTCTTGCAGCCGTCTGTGGTGACGCAGGGGCGCCGATCATCATGCAACCATCTCTGATGGGGTGCGGGCGCCTCCTGCTGGGTAAGCTCAGGCGTGCAGCCCTCCCAGGGCTATGCGTGGGTGTTCACATCCCCAACATGTTTGCCACTGAGACCTTAAGTCCTCTCTGTGAGACTTCAAGCAACCAGGTTTATCCTGGTGCTGCTGAAACCTTGTTTGGCTGGGGAGGGAGCAGTTCACCCAGCTCCCTCCCTAGAGCCCTGTGGCAAACCTGGCAAGTGCCAGGCCTGGAGTCTCAGCCACCCTGGTCTCCATGCTGATCCCTGGGCTCCTATTATTCTGAAGTACTCTCCTTACTGTGTGTTTTTTCAATGTCTGCTACAATTTTCGATCTCTTGTTTTCAAATATGCTGTGTTTCTGAAGGCTGTTTGCTCTGTTTCTCTGTAGATTGGCCAGGTTTTTCTCCCGTGTGTAGGGGGAAGTGGAATCTGCTCCCTCCTACTGCACCGCCATCTCTGTCAATCTGTTCTTGATAGAATGCTGCCCATCCCTTTGTTAACTCTGGATGTCCTTTTCTAGGCTCTTTACACATAGCTGATTTCACATGCAGGTTCAAAACTGATCACAGTGCTTTGGAGGATGTGACAAGAAGCTCAGTGTTGTGAAATAGTTTTTCTGAACCATGACATTTTCCAGAAAAAAGAAATTGAGGGATGTGGTATGAACAGATTTGCACTGCAGGTGCTGTGCTGATTGGCTCTCAAGCCCAACTGTAGAATGTTCACAGGCTGTGAAGACAATTTCTTCTCATGTGTCTAAATGGTCTCTGTGTCTTAAACTTACTAAGATATATATACACACACACCAGAAATGTAAGAGCATTTTTTATTCTGGTCCTAAATTCTTTCTTTTGGAACTGAGGATAAGCCAATATATAGAAAATGCTTAGATTATTCTTTAAAATGTTTAATAAGCATTTAAGTATAATCCTGGTAATTAAAATATTTTATATCAATATAACAAGGCAATGAAGCCGACTCAATGATTTGAATGGCTTCCACAAATGATTATTAGTTCTGTACATATGAATATGCCTCTACAAAGTATAGTGAAGTCACCAATCCCTGACTGTTTTAACAAACTATTATTTAATATAAATAAGAAACTCCCACCTGAAAAATTAGGTATGTATTATGTATAACAACAGGAACAGTTACTATAACAAAAACACATAGAATGTTAGTACCATTATAAAAATAATGCATATGAATATAATTCTTGAAAAAATAACCCTTTAAGAAATATTATTAGTATCTCCATTTTACAAATGAGGAAACTGAGGCACAAAGAAACCAAGTAATTTGCTGCCATGTAGCTAGTAAGTTCCCAAGCAAGGAGTCTAGTTTAGATCCACAGTCTAGACCACTGTATTTTATTACAGAACCAACCTCTGTGAAGGCTTGATTGAGAACTTCTTGTGTGTGTATGTTTTTTAAAAATGAAATAGAATAAATGTTGCAATGGAGATAGTGTCCTGTTGAGAAAAAAGTTACTTTTCCAGACCTAAGTTATATAGGGTGGGGGCAAAAGTAGGTTTACAGTTGTGAGTACATGAAACAAAATTTATTATTTTTTATTTTAAATATTGTATTGTTTATGCTATTACCATTGTCCCAATTTTTCCCCCTTTGCCCTCCTCCACCCAGCCTGCCCCCTATTCCCACAATCTCCACACTGTCATCCATGCACAGTTATTCTTGTTATTATTAACTATTGTATTATTTTCTATGTGAACTGTAAACCTACTTTTGCCCCACTCTGCATTTAGCCTATGACCTTCACCTCTCTGTTTTTGTTTGTTTGTTTGTTTTCTTTTTTTACTAGAAGAATTAAGTAGTCTGATGTTCGTTACCATCAGAACAGGAAGAAGGGAACTAGCAGGAGAAGCCAGTGTCCTTTTGCAGGGAGTTCAGTGTTCATGGATAGGCTGCATTCCTTTCATTTGCCTTCCCATGGGTTTGGGAAAACTCAGTGGGTTTCTTTGGCTGAAGGCAAAAAGGGGCGCACCATGAAAAGTGTTTATAAAAGTTATGCTGTTCCAGGAATGAGAAACTAGTATCTCCCTCCCAGGTGGATGTCCACCTAGCTGTGGAGTCTACTGACTTGCCCTGTTACTACTGAGGTTGGAAAAGAAACCCAAGGAGAGAGGAGGCAAGAATTATCTCTGGTAAGTTCCACCTGGGAAAGAAGGCTGCTGCTCATGCCTGCAAGCCTTACATCTGAAGCCGCTGAGGACAAATGAGAAAGGAAAATTATAGGTTTGTGAAGGATTGCTGCAGCTTGGATTAAAAAAATGGTGAGCACATCAGCAGACTACAGTGTACTACCGCCAGGGCTTCATGAAAGAGGCAGCTGAGTCACCCAGGGCACCACAGAGCTGGAGGAGTTATTTGGATCTCAGCACCAGTGCATGTCTCGTTCTCCACCCACCCAGACTACATCACCAGAGACAACAAATGGAAAGTAGACAGCCGCAGTAGAATGGTAAGGAATGCCATTTCTCTTTTCCTTCTTTTTGCTCCAATATTACCAAAAGATAAATCTGAGAGAAAGAAAGATTTAGAGCAGCCATTTTCAACAAGTATGCTGCAAGAACTTTTAAAACATGTAAGACCTGACTATTTAGTCCGGGGCACTGACCTCTTTTCCCTTAGATTGTCAAATAAAAAAATGACAACAGCCAACACAACAATCCAGTGTGAATGAATCAAAATTATATCTTTTTTGTCACATAGATAATATCTGTATTTTTTGGCATATTGCAGAATTTTAGTAATTAGTTTTTGTGTGCCATGAGATGAAAAGGGTTGAAAATTTCTGATCTAGATGGTGGTATGAGAGAAACAGAGAGAGTATACAACACTCCTATCAACTCCGGAATACTTTGGTAAAACCCAAAACATAATTATGTTGGAAGGAGGGACTGAGGTCTGAATAAAACTTAAGATTTTAGGAAAGGGCTAATAAATAATAAAGTTAGAGATTCTCAGTGAAATGCCACTAAGGGAGACTAATTGGGAAATAGGATTAAAAAAACATAGCTGGTAACAGATATGGGAAAAATAAAATAATTTTTATATATTAATTAATTAAATGTTCTCAATGAAACCAATTTCAATTATAAGGCAAGTGGGAGAAATATTAGCCACTTACCCCCAGCCCCTCCAGCTTTTATCTGATTGAGAAATTTAGAAATACAAAATACTAAGTCCTCTACACGTAAGCCTGTCCAGCCAGGATCTCCATTCTCATCTTCACCGCCTCAACACACCCTGTGTCTTGGCACTGGATCACTCAATGGTCTTGTCTTACTGTATTTTTTCCATTATCATTTAGCCCTGTGATACTCCCCCTCCCCATCACAATCACCACAGTGTTGTCCATGCCTATGAGTCCTTTTTCCTTTTTGCTCAATCCTTCCACCCCTTAACCTCATCCCCACTCTTTAGCTGTCATCCTGCTCTCTATCTATGAGTCTGTCTCTATTTTGCCTGTTAATTCAGTTTGTTCATCAGATTCCACACATGGGTGAAATCATATGGCATTTAGTTTTCTCTGTCTTATTTCACTTAGCACTCCTCCAACCATAATGCTCTACAGGTTGACCCATACTGTTGCAAAGGGTAAAATCTTCTTCTTTTTTATGGCTGAGTGGTATTCCATTGTGTAAATATCCCATAGTTGATTTATCCACTCATCTACTGATGGACACTTGGGCTACTTCCATAGCTTGGAAATTGCAAATAACACTGCAAAGGACATATGGGTGCTTATGTTCTTTTGAATTAATGTTTTGGGTTCCTTTGCATGTATTCCTAGAAGTGGGATTGCTGGGTCAAAAGGCATATCTATTTTTAATTTTTTGAGGAATCTCCATACTGCTTTCCACAGTGGCTCCACCAATATGCATTCCCACCTAAAGTGCAAAAGGGTTCCCCTTTCTCCCATCCTTGCCAGCACTTGTTTGTTGATTTATTGATGATAGCCTTTCTGGTAGGTGTGAGATGATATCTCATTATGATTTTAATTTACATTTCTCTGATGATTAGTGATGTTGAACATCTCTTCATATATCTATTGGTTATCCACATGTCCTCTTCAGAGAACTGTCTATTCAGGTCCTTTGCCCATTTTTCATTGGATTTTTTTATTTTTTGTTGTTGAGTTTTGTAAGTACTTTATAAATTTTGGATATTAACCTCTTATCAGATATATCAGTGAATACGTTCTCCCATTCTGTGGGTTTTCTTTATATTTTGTTGATGTTTTCCTTTGCTGTGCAAAACTTTTTAGTTTGATAGAATCCCATTTGTTTATATTTTCTTTTGTTTCCTTTGCCTGGGGATACATATCTGATAAAATATTGCTATGAGCAACATCCAGGATTTTGTTGCCTATGTTTTCTTCTAGGATTTTTATGCTTTCGGGTCTAACACATAAATCTTTGATCCACTTTGAATTTATTCTTGTGTGTAGTGTAAGAAGGGGGCCTAGTTTCATTTTTTCTGGATGTATATGTCTAATTTTCCCAACATCATTTATTGAAAAAAACTACCTTTAGCCCATTGTATGTACTTGTTTCCTCTGTCAAATATTAATTAACTATAAAAGTGTGGGTTTATTTCTGGGCTCTCTATTCTGTTCCATTGATCTATGTGTCTGTTTTTATGCCTGTACCATGCTGTTTTGATTACTATGGCCTTATAGTATAGTTTGATGTTAGGTAGAGTGATTCCTCCAATTTTGTTCTTTCTCAGGATCGCTGTTGATCTGCAGGGCCTTCTGTGGTTCCAAATAAATTTTTGAAATATTTGTTCTAGTACCATGAAATACATTACTAGAATCTTGATAGGAATGCTATTAAATCTATAGATTGCTTTGGGGAGTACAGACATTTTAATGATGCTAATTTTTCCTATCCATGAACACAGTATGTGCTTCCACTTATTTGTATCTTCTTCAATTTCTTTCATCAGCATTATAATTTTCCAGGTACATGTCTGTTATATCCTTGGTTAGGATGCAGCCATGTTTATGCACATGCTCTTTCTTAGGCTCAGAGTTCCCTTCTTTCCAATGTCTGGGAAGCAAATATCTATAGATGCTTCAGTTCTCAGCTCAAGAGTTTTATCTTCCCTGAAACCATCCTGACCTACTCCTCCCTCCCTCTCTGATACTCATTCTCTGCCAGATATCCTTCCTGAATCCTTCATAAGGCCCTCACATGTATCTTCTGTGAGATTCTGAATACAAGTATGTGTTTGTATTTCTGTCACTCCTACTAAACAATGAGCCCTCTAGAGGGAAAGAAGAGATCTTGACTTGTTAAAATTATTACATAGCACAGTATTTGGAATACAACATAAGATTCATAGATATTTGCTGAGAGGGAGGAAGCAAGAATGAAAGTGATGAGGCTACACAGTTTACGTCAAGAGAAGGCTTCATTGTGTTCTTATCTTACCCTTCCAGTGAGATGGCCCGTTGGAGAGTCACCGAAGGCTGGCGGGTTGCAGTGCTGTGTTGGGAATGACTGCAGGAAAGAAAAACAAATGTGGATTATGAATGACTTCATACATTCAAATCAGTCCTATTGTCGATAAAAAAAAAACCAGTCTTGAAAGAAATACATTAGAGATTAAATCACTGTTCTTTTGATGATAAGTAGAACCCCCCCAAATAAAATATTCTACCTGATAAGGGGTAATTATTTCCATATAATTTGGTTTCAACAAAACCAAATTTCATTATAATGCAATGTATTATTTTTTAAATGCAGAACATTTTTTTTTCTAAGCAAGAGTTTAAAAAGAGCAAATTTGCAAATTGGGCTAGTATTTAACTCATATAAATTTGTTAGTTTAAATTTGTAATACTTACTTGTATAGTTAATAACAATTTAGTTGTTGGATAAACTCAAAAACTTGAAAAATGGGATTTCAGTTGCATATCAATCTTAGAATTTAATGTAATTCCATATTTTGCTTTGGTTGTATGGTAACAAGCAAAGATTGATTTTACAGATAAATGGTTGCAACAAAAATTATAATATCTAACATTTATTGAGCACTTATATTGCCCAAGTGACTTTTCTAAGTTTACATGTTCATACCATTTATACCTCACAACCCTATGAGGTACGTACTGCCCCACTGAACAGATGAGAAAGATGAAGTACAGAGTGGTTTAGAAATGCACCCACAGTTGTCTGGTAAATACCTGTGATTGAAATGGCATCTAGACTGTCTGACTCTAGAACCATTATTCTTAACTGTTATATTATATTACCTTCCAAATACAAGAGTTGTTCACATTTATAAGAACTTGCCTCAGTCTCAGAATTTTCTTTAATTAGAGATAAAAGGGATACTTTTATCTGAGATATACACAATGTGTTAAAATATATGATAAAACATACTTCAATGTGTAATTTTATCTTGTAGCATTAGTTTAATATTTTAGTTGTGAATATGTGTACATACAAATATATTTATAAAGAGAAACTCAAGTGAAATCTTTGCAGAACATGACATTCATTCACAGCTCTAGGATTTCTCAGCATGTGCTCTGAAAACACTGATTGACGCAGAAAGCCTCTCTGTAGAACCTTGGTCATTAGGGATGAGAAGAGGTGGCTTTCTGTGAATAGCATTTAGTTGTAACATGATTGGCATTTGTGGCTGATTAGAGGGAGTAGAATTTTGGGTCCTCAGCTAAATGCTAAAGAATGCTCTTCTGCAAGTTAAGGGTTGTATTCTTTGCTTCCTGGTACTTCTCACAGTGCCAAGCACCACATATGTTCACGGGACATATTTTGATAGACCAACTAAAAAGTAGCATAACATTCAGGAGCCAGACCATGTAGCCACGGCCTTTCTAATCCCAGCTCCACCACATATCCCAATGTGACCTTGCATAAGTTACTTAAAACTCTCTGAATGTCAGTTTCTCATCTGTAAGATTTGGATATACTAATACCTTTCTCATGGAGTTGTTATAATGATTCAGTGAATTAAGTGTTTTGAACAGTGCCTGTTACATGGTAATAAAAGCTACATAACTGTTTATTAAATAAATAAACTAATATGATTTTGCACTGTGTAATTTGAAATGTTTGGAACCAAATAAAAATTATTATTTAGATCACTAGAGTTGGCCATATAGTCAATACTACAAGGTACGTACTTCCAAGCATAGCTTTGGTGATTAACATTAAATAGAAAATAGATTTCTATTGCAAAATAAGAAATTAATGGAAATCAAAATAAGAGACTCAAATTCACCCATAATTCCATTGGCTTGTCCCAGACTTTACAGAATTATCTAATTTAATTCTTTTAGCTGCCCTATAAGGTAAGTATGAGTATCCCCATTTTATGTATAAGAAAACAAAACACATAGAATTTAAATAACTTGTCAGAGATCAATAGTCTGCAAACAGGGAACCAAAATTGGAATTAAAGCCCGTCTTGTTGCCAATTGTGTGTACTTTCCACTCTGTGCTACTGACTCCATGTGTTTGATAGCGTTTTCTGTATGCACAGAACATACATTACTATGTATTTTACATTTTCCCCTTACATTCTAATTTTACTCTTCCTGATAGGGTCTCCATAATTATTATTTTGGAGTTATATGATGTTATTTCCTATGAATATATAATTTAACCACTATTTAATGGTTAGATATTGGATTATTCCCATTGTTTTAGTTTTGCAAACAATGCTGCAATGAACATATTGATAAATTACTTTTTCTTATTTTATAATTTCTTTCAAATATATTCCTCAAAATAAAAAAAGCACATTTATTAGGTTTTTGATTACTTTTCTAAAGTTTTATACCATTTTATTGTCTCAAAAATACACACACCTACACACACACCAGTTTCACAATAACCTTACAAACACTGACATAACTTAAAAAACTGATACTTTAATCAGTGCAACTTATATCTCTGATATGTATTTCTTTGTTTATTAATGAGAATGATAATTTTTTCCTATATGCTTATCTAGTAATTATATATTTTTTGTTTAAAGTGTTTAATCCTTTCCTTTACCATTTATCTTTCACTGGTTTAGAAAGTACCAACAGTTCTTTTGTAAAGATCAATGATGCTCACTAACCAAGATTAATAAGTAACTGGAATCCCTGATAGCTTCCTTACCATTAGCTTAGCCCATGTAATTGAAACAAAGAAATATTCAGGAATCTCACTTTACTTACCACTACTTTAAACTAACTACTTTATTAATCTGCCCTAAATTATTCCAACAATGTCCCTCTTAAAGTTTTAGTGACGCTATTAAATGCAAAATGTACCATGAAGTGCTCAGAGAATTTAACTCCTCTTATATTACTCGTGAAAAGTCAGCCAGTTTCTCCTACGATGAAAATTTGGAAAAAACAGAGACTTTTACAACATGTAATTACCATTTTACTCTACTAAGACAATCAAGGTGAATTATCTGACAGTCAAGACCTTTGGATGCAAGGTAAGTCTTGTTGTTCTCTGACAGTAATGCTTAAGTGGTATGTGCATGGGGAATGCTTGCAGTGGGTTTTAGGAGCCACCTGGTGATAATAGTAATTGGCATTTTAGAACAGGTTCCATTCTTTCCATATTATTGGCTACATAGACAGAATCTTACTAGTTCTACCATGACTAATAAATCATAGGTAACCACAGCCTGGCTCTTTCACCTCCTCTGGCAGAGAGGCCAACTGGTTGGAATTCTAAGAACCGGAGTGGAAATAGCCAAAGGAGGAAAGAACAGCTATAACTTAGAGCCTTCTCCATTGGAGAGCTAAGTGCTTGGAATATTCCTTGTCTTAAACAAAACAAAACAAAGCCTATCCACAAATGGCCATCCTCCTCCTCATATCTGTCATTTTTCTAGACACTGTCAAACATCTCTTCTGTGAAGTATTTTAGGATACGCCTTCCCACCTCCCCAGCACAGTTGCCGTACTGCTCTGTACCCCAACTTGTTTTCCACACATGCATAACAGCATCCAGGGCTAAGAATCACAACCATCTATTTATGTACCTTCTTTTCCTACTGAGTCATGTGTGCCTGCAGAGCAAGGAGTAGGGATTTTCCACGTAGAGGACACAACACTGACAGTTAGGAAATGCTGAACTCTCACTGATGATTACCAGGAGGGTTTTTTTTTTTTTTTCATAAAATACCACCCATTATTTTCATGGTGTATGTCCAAGTTGCATGTCAGTGGCTTCTGAAGATCTTTCTTTAACGAAGATCATTTAATAAAGGAGTTTCTCTGTCCTATTTGCACCATCTCATTAGTGAGCCCTGGACTTTTATGAGAATTTAAGTGACAGTGAGTGGTGGGTCAGTCAAATGAGAATGAGGACAGTTCAGCATCAGTCACAGCACTGATGCTGGGGAAGAAGTCCCTGTCACCTGGTAGAAAACCGGTGGTACCAACACTGTACCTAGATAGCTAGGCTGAGGTGTCAAATCAGGTGACTGTAGAGGCAAATTTTACCAAGCTTTTTAAGACTTAGAGAGAGGGAACAGCATGATTGCCTTTCTAAATCATGCTGTCATTGAATAAAATTGAGCCAGAGACAGAGACCAGTAGAGTCTTGTTTCCAATAACTTTGATTTTCCAAGTGAAAGATTCCCTACCTGTAGCCTAAGAAAATGACATCTGAATGGTGTTGAAAGGTACATTCCTACTGCTGTATGAAATTAAAATTTTTTAGCATCTGAGTTGACATTGTTTTATTACACATGGAACACAAAGGTCCTAGCTGGTGGCAATAAACGGCTTTTTAATTTTCTCCATCTCTTAAGCAATGAGAGACAGGATAAGTGGTATTTCCAAAATGTAATATGAAAGCTATGTTATTTTAATGGAGAGTACAAAAAGTTTTCTTTTATTAACACATTGATAACAATAAACTTACTTAATGTGACTTGTAAAGTTTCATCCATCACTAAAATACCTTCCAATGTGTTTTAAATATTCTACTTCATTCTCAACTTACATTTCTAAAGAACTTGCATCTCTTCTTTTCATGTTTAACTCCTCATCACTTTCTTGAATAGCTGTATTTATCATTTATCTGCTCTCTTAATATTTCTTTTGTTTTCTTTTTCTATATACTTCTTTCTCTCTTCAAGTACACATATTAAGTTGCTACTACTGTCTCTCAAAAAAAAGAGAGTATGTCTTGTTAGATATCCAACCAGTACCTCAAATACAATATAATCAAACTACCATCACCTTCCTCCATGAAGCTGGCTATTCATCCTGTTGTTTCATTGATACTTAACGTGAGCTGTCTTAAGTAATTATTTATATGTTCTGTTTATATCTAACAAATGTTAATTAGGTACTGGGGATTATGTTAGCTGCTAAAAATGACTCTTTGATTCCTTAATAGTGTAATACATACTCAATAAATACTTGATAATGAAGATGATGAAATCAAAGAAACCATTTGCTTCCGTTTCATACAGAGAACATTTTTTTTCAGTAAATCTCCAGGTATGTTTGATAGATAAAGCATCTAAGCTGGATATGGAAGAGTGTATAAGTATTTTAAATGGTGGAGAAGGAAAAGAAGACTTTCTGGGATGCCAAAACTATCGGATCAAGGTCATGGAGGGAGTAGTTTGGCTTGGCAAGAGCAGGGCCAGGTGTGAGGTCAGGAAGCTGACTAGGGGTAGATCATAAGGAGCACTGAATACCATGCCACGTGGACTGGACATTTTCAAGGCTGATAAGCAGCAGTGGGGAGAGGGTCAGGATGGTACCATGTCAGACCTGGGAGGGCAAATCTGAAAACACTCTAGAGAATGAAAGAAAGAGGAGCAAATGTACAGGCAGGGAGACTAATGGGAAAATGAATAAGTACCTAAATTTGGATAATAGCAGTAGGGATTAAGAATAGGGGACACAACACAATTGGAGATAAAATACCCAAGAATGGATAAAAGGGGTTGTAGATAGTGCACATTGATCTCCTGAATTGATTCTAGTGATCTAGTGGGCATTTCTTCTGAAAGTTAAAATCTCCTTGTTAGGGAAACCTGCTCTTCCCAGGGTACAGGGATAGTTGTGTTCTCTTCTAGAACTTCCAAACGAGCCTTCAAAAGTAGACAGACTTTGATATTAGAAGGGAGGTGGTGGTGAGAGAAAAATAAATTTCATTGTATTATTGACTGAGAGAATAATGAAACTTTTAACAGAACCAAACAGCACATGTGTGTATAGGAAAATACATGTGTAGATAGAAAAATATAATTGAGTTTGGTTTTGCATAAGATTAGCTTGATGTTCTTGTTATATTTGTGGGAAATATGATCTACAGTGGAGCATCTATAACTACTGAAACATTCTTTTTCTTTTGCCTATAGTAGCCACTGAATGACAGATAGTCCTTGCATATTTTGTGTGTTATGTGCCATTGAGTTGACTACAACTCCTAGTGTATACATGATGTCTACAGTGTCCTGCCCTCAATAGCCCTGTTCAGATCCTGTATACTCGTGCCCATGAATTCTTTTTTTAAAAATATTTTTTAAATTTATTTTTAGAGAGAGGCAAATGGAGGGAGAAACAGGAGAGAAACATCAATGTGTGGTTGCCTCTTATGTGCCCTCCACTGAGGACCTGGCCCACAACTCAGCATGTGCCCTTATGAGAAACTGAACCAGCAACCTTTTGGTTTGCAGGCCAGCACTTAATCCACTGTCCACACCAGCCAGGGTGCTGAATTCTTTTACAGAATTCATCTCATATTTGGTATTCTTCTTTTCCTTTTTTGCATCCTTTTCTCCTCAAATAAACATTGCTAACACTTTTGGTTCTTTCTTTATGAGACAGTTTTCAAGATTCTTAGCCATCTTTTCTTGTAAAATCTTAAGTTTTTCTTCTGACTTTTACTTGAATTTCAGAACCTAGAATGAATTCAGAGTTCCAGATGTGTTCAGAGCAGGGCTGAGTGCAAGGAATAGCTGACTTTCCTCCCTCTGAATCCTTACTTTTGCCAGAGCTGCTGAAGATAACATGGACTTTTAAAATTTGCTGATGTGCTAAGTTTAGGGTCAACCTAAACTCTCATATATTTTTGACATCAAACGATTCAAAATTAAGTCTATCATGTATTTGTACACTGGGACTTTGGCAACTCAATATAGTTGTTAATACCCTTGTCAAATGTAATGGTATTAATTTTGATCTAGTTTTACAGTTTGTTAAGCTAACACTGCATTATTAAATCAACTCAATATTTATTGAGCATCTAATATATGCTAGCCATGATAAGACTTACCTCTTTCACCTAGTATTGTATCCTTTTATGTCTTCATGAAAGTTATTAATTATAATAAAAAGAAGGACTGTGCATTGTAGGAAATCATCACAGGTTTCCTCAAGTTTAATAGTTAGTTCACAACTTCCATTGTTGAGAGATCTTAATTAGCATCTTTATACAGATTAACTAATCTTCTCCATTCCCTCAGTGACAGCTGACCAATGCATATAGTAAGTGGGATGTTCATGACTCATATATTTCCATTCTTTCCACATGACTTGTGTGCTCATTAAGAATCAGTTGTAATTGTTCTTAAATCTGTCTATTCCATTGTACTCATTTTCATAATTATGTAATTTAATTAAACATTACATAAATGAAACATGAGTGTGAACAAAAGAATTGTTTATATCAAGAGTAAACTTACAGAGCTAGAAACATTTAATAATCAATCATGTGGTTATAAACATTGCCACCAAATTAGGTATGAGAGAGACAGATAACTGTAAAAGTCAGAAAGTATAACAAAATGTGAAATTTTCACTTAGTTTACTTTTAACACTCATCCCAATTTACAGAAATCCAAACTGAAGGGCATGGGTGATAAATTAACAGTGTGCTTTATGCAGGAAAAATGAAGAAAACTTATTAAAAAATGGGACCCAGTTCTGGTCCTTTAAATCAACTTGTTGTACTAAACATTTTAAAGGAACTGATGTACAATTTATATGTTGGAAAACATGTCATAAAACTGTGGCTATAAGTTTACAATGCTAGAGAAAATCTTGTTCCTAATATATAAAAAAGATGAAGAACATTATTAACTGATCTCAGACAAGTTAAAAGTTTGGGTAATTTAAGAAAGACAAGGTATAACTTATACCAATGAGAATGATTTGTTAAAAATTAAACTTGTGAACAATGAAGAAATCATACATTTTTGGACAAACAGATGGATTTAAATACGAAAAAATATACTACAACAAATTTAGTGCCTCAAATTTCTCATGCCAAAGCAAAGATGCTAGAAATGCGGCTTTAGGTTAAATTGCTTCAGTCAATAGTAATAGCATGGTAACCAAAAAAAAAAAAAAAAGGAGAAGTTTTATTGGGAGAAATCCCATTTATTCTTTTACATTGATTTTATTGTGCCATGATACAGTTATTTATTTTTAAGTTAAGGTGAAATAATTAAGACATGCAAATTTTTTTCTCTAAATAGTGACTGTTGTATACAATCTTTTGACTAATGAGTCAATAACTGGTTCTGGTTGTGTGAGTTATAAGAAGTTCATTGTATGCATGTGTAACAGGTTTGTTACCTAGATATTAGTTCTCTCCTTATCCTTAAAGAATATCATGGGACACCTAAGAGTCTTGTCACAGAGGAGGCCTAAAGAGGTTACAGTGTGTGGCTAGAAGGTGTTTAAGGTGAGATCAGAACACTGAGACAATTCCTAGCCCATGGTTTTCCCTGTCCTGTGCCACTGTTACTTGTTCATATTCTTCTCTGTGACAACAGTGTATTAATGAACACAGTAGCCAAAAAATCTGGCCATTCTAAAAATCCTGCTCATCACTGTTAAGTAGCTGGAAAACTCTGAAGGTGTACTACAAGTGCTGATCCAATCTCCATGACAGATTTTTTTGATTAAAGCAATGATGAGAAATCCCAGTATTTTGCGCTGTGGACTAAACCAATTGATAAATGACTGGTGTTAAAGCCTGAAACAATAGCAGAATGTAGTTATTCAATACAGTGGGCACATCCCTGCCTTTTGACTGCACATCATTCTTCTCTACTTCTGGAGCATACAAGCTGCATCTAATGCGGCAACCTGGGAACATCTACTCAAAAGTTTTGTTCCTCACAGACCATTCTTTATAAGCAAAGTAAAAAACTGAATTTATAATAGCTTAAGTCAAATATCAGCTAGCACCATGAATGCATTTACTTCCAAAAGGAAAGCCAATTTTAGTTAGAAATTTTACACAAAATATAGGCAATTACTATGGAATGCACCAACAGCTAGAGAATTTGAAATGGGAAAGTTTTTGTGCACCTGTTGGGATGCTAGGCATTTAATTACTATGACCCTGGGTGTTCCTTCATTTCACACAGGAAACATGTTTTTTCAGGATAACCCTTTCTGGTTTTTATTCTTTGCACCATCTGGGAAGCAGAGTTGTGTAGACAAAAGAATAGAAGTACAGAAGTCAGAAAGGTAGGGTTTCCCATTGTGCTCCTAATACGAGCTCAACGGCTTGAGATAAATCACCTTACTTGCCTACTTTGTTTTCATTTTTACTTCGGTCTTAAGAGGAAACAATTGTTTATGCCCTCCAAATCTACCTTATTGATGGGAAACAGATGCTCATCCACTTACAATGGAGTTTTTGTCCTGAGAAATCCATTATAAGTTGAAAATATCGTAAGTCAAAAATGCATTTAATATACCTATCCTATTGAATATCATAGCTTAGCTTAGCCTACTTTAAGTGTGTTCAGAACACTTATGCTAGCCTACAGTTGTGAAAAATTGTTTAACACAAAGGACAAACTGCAGAGTATTGGTTATTTACCCTCATGACTACGTGCCTGACTGGGAGTTGCCACTTTCTGCCACTGCCCTGAATCACGAGAAAGTGTCTTACTGTATATCTCTTGCCTGGAAAAAGATCAACATTCAAAATTAGAAGTATGGTTTCTACTGAAGGAGCATCATTTTTCATACCATCACAAAGTAGAACAATCATAAGTCAAACCATCGTAAGTCAGGGACTATCTGTAGTATGAGAGGTCATGGCCTTGGGTTAGGGATTTCCTACCCTTCCTAATTCAGTACTTGACCACCTCAAAAGCCAAACACTCTCATCCCACTCTTGTCTTCAGTGTAATATAGGTAATAGTGCCTTCTTACAGATTGCTCTGAAGGGAAAAATAAAGCAACATATGTGAAAGGAATTTTGTAAAGTGTGAAGAATGGGGAATGGTAAATAGAAATTACTTTCCACAGAGGCAGTATAATTTGGTTATGAGGTGTCTGAAGCTAGTGACCTAGACTTGAACTAACCAATGGGGCTAGGGAAGAAAAACATGGCTAGAGTTAAGATATATCAAGGAAATGGAATCTATAAGATTTGGCAATTACATGTGGGTAATAAGTAAGGAGTCTGGGATAACTTCCATGTTTCTGGCTGGATGACTGAATCAATAATGGTACTTCAAACTGAGAAAAGAATATGAGAATAATAACAGATTTGGGAGGAATATAATTATTTTAACATTGTATGTGGTAAGTTTCTTGGAACTTGTATGACATTAGAGATATCTCATAAGATAGATTTTTAAAGTCCAATTTCAGGAGAGAGTTATGGTATGACAAAGTACATTCTGAAGTCAACATAGTATAGATGCATTTAAAGTCATGGGTATTCCTGGACAGATTATGATAAGAAACTGAAAGCTGAGATGGGGACCTGGAGATAACCAATATTCTAAGATTCATAGAGAAAGCTAAACCTGGAAGAAAACTAAGAAGGTGTGAGTAGAGAAGTAGAAGTAAAAACCAAGAAAATACAAGGTTATGTTAGTCAACAATGGAAGCAAGGAGAGAGTTTTAAGGAGAGTTTGGTCAATAGCTACCAAAGAACTTAAAGGACTAAATCATGGAACAAAGGGAAAACTGGTCACTGGAGTTTGGATTATATTCCTGAGGCAAAGAGGAGGTCATGAACAATTTAAAGTAATTATTAAAACAGTCACTTTTGTAGTTTAGAATGAGTCCTCCATGACCCCCAGATATATAAAACACCTAGAGAAGTGTTAAAGAGAGCCAAGGACCTATGAGAGGAAGATGATCTTAAGAAGACTGGGTATGAATACCAAAGCTTTCTGTCCTAGTATCACTAGAGGCCAGTCCTCAGAGAATCTTTCTACAGAGCAAATAGAATAATTACTTTTCCCATGTCAAACCAGCATAACAACAAGGCAAACAAGCGAACAAATAAACAAACAAATAAAATGGGGACTTGTGCCTCCTACCATGAAGTCGAGTTCTATTTCTAATGAATTGTTCTTATTCTGTAACTTAGCTGCCTTATTGATTTTCATATAGACAACTGGACATCCAAATAAATGCAGTTTGCTTGGCTTAGTGATATCTATCAGTTTGTTTGAGGGCCATGATAGAGTCCAGATGTGCAGCAAAAGAGAAATTGCTTCAATTGACATTTAGAGACTGAATCCTCCTTACAATGTCCACTGGAGAGAATTTGTCACCATATTTGTACTACTAAGTGAAATTAGTAAAAGGCAAATTGTTCATTTCCCTTCACTCTGCACAATTTATATGCCCAAGTAAGAACTGTCTTTTCTGGTATTCTCCCTTGCTTGAATACATTCAATGCAGCCATGCGGTCCTGGGTTCCACCAAGCTTCTACTTATTACCAGAACTAAAAATCTGGACACTGAAACCCAACACGATATAATGTAGTACTTTCCAAGTCTCTTAATATAGATTTTAATTTGGTCAGTGAATTGAAACCAGGTACCAGCAGTAAACCTTTTCTGTTTAAATAAATGCTTGCTTTCCTTAGGGATTAATTTCCAGAGCAAAGCAATTTTTTAAAAGCCTTTTAGGCTACGACAAGCTTGATATTATTGAGCATTTATGGTCATTGGATCATTGGGTCATATCAATGTAAGAAAAATATCAAATGTAAAATGTCAATGTAAGGAAAACCTTAGAACACTAAAATGCTTTGACTTTGAATCTTAGTAACAATCTTCCAAATGAAGGAAACTAAATATTTATCCTCATTAATGAAAAATGTCTGTCTCTTAGCAATTAAACTGGATGCGAGTTACAACTGCATCAAGATGCAAGTGAGAGGATTTGAAAGGGCATAAACTTTTAAATCTATGATAGCTTTTTTCTTCACATTTCTTAAGATTTGCAAAGAATTTAAAAAAATCACCTCTTTATAAAAGGCTGAAAATTTTAGAATATTTCATTAATACATTAGAATGCTCACACATCAAATCAATTCTCTGTACCCCAATTTTCCAATCACCTTGTCAGCCAACACTCAATTAATAGTACTCACAGTATGCAAAACAGTATGCCTGATGTAATGAGAAAAAAAGGCTAAATCAAGGAATATTATTTTCAAGCATTTATAATGTAACCTGGAGAAAGGACATAAGTCCACTCAGTTGTTCATTTTTATTCATTCTCTCTCAGTCCACCTTTTGGTAAACAGCAGCACCGCTGACCTAGTTGTTCAGTTCAAAATTTTTATCGATTCTTCAGTTCCAATCATCACACCATAATACTCTGCAACCAATTCATTAAGCTCTTTTGCTTCTGCCACAAAAATGTATCCCACCTCACCAGTGCTACCACCACTCTAATGGAGAAAACACCTTTGCTTGGTGGACTATTACAATAGCCTCCCAACTGGTTTTCCTCCTGTCCTGCTATACACATTTCTCTTAGTGGCTTATAAGAGTTTTTAAAATCAGAAAATCAGATCATATAGACCCCAAGAGTTCCAATTATAGTTAGAATAAAATTCATGTCACTTCCAGGGCTATAAGCTCCTGCTGTCACTGTCTACTTTCAGTGCTCAATGCTCATGACTCTGTCCATCCCTCCTCAAGACTCAGATGTCTGGCCTTCTTTCTGACTCAGATATCTTACTAGTTTCCCTCTAAGGACATCTGGATTGACTGTTGCTTTGCCCTAGGAACTCCTGCCCTTTGCAACAGCATGGATGGAACTGGGGAAAATTATGCTAAGTGTATTAAGTCAGTCAGTGAAAGAAAAATATCACAAGATCTCACTTACATGTAGAATCTAATGAACACAATAACTAATGAGCAAAGTAGTAACAGAAGCTTAGATACATAAAACAGACTGACAGCTGCTGGGAAGGAGGGCCTGTGAGATGGTGAAGTGATTAACCAAAGAACATTTATGCACAAATCATGGACAAGGACAACAATATGGTAATTGGCTTGGGGAGTGGAGAGGATGAGGCTAGGTGGAAGTGAGGAAAGGGAACAAAAATGGTGCCAACTGTAACAGTGTAAACAGCAGAAATAAAATAAAAAAATAAATCAAAGGTCATTATTTCAATAGCACTTAATTCATGCTGTGTATCTTGCTATAGTCATGCTCTCTTATTCCATTTCCCAGCTGTCTTGGTTCTGTGAATTACCTAAGAACCATGTGTTGACTATATTGCAGAGGGATTTTTCAGAAAACCCTTACTGGGGATTGTTGTGTTCCTCAACTTCATGTCGCATCTTATATTGAGTGTGCCATTTGTTTCTCAATGCTCCAAATCCTTTTATCCACCTCCAAATTTTATCAAGGCAAATCCTTATTCACCTGTACACTCATTCAACCAATATTTACTGAGCATCATATATGTGTCAGGCAACAACCCATTCCCCAATTCACTTTACTTAATCCTCCACCTCATATTTACTAAATTATTCTCCTTGTTGTTTTCTTGTAACATCCCACATTTGGTCACTAACATTTCTGTGTGTATTACAAGTCAGCACTGTGCTAGGCACCATAAGAAATACAAATAGGAAGCAAGCCCAGTTCCTGCCATCAAGGATCTTACAGTTTACACAGATTGGTAAATGATCAACGAGCCAACTATAGGAAAAAAGAAAAAAATAGACTGAGCATTATAACAGAGGAGATCTCACTCTAGCCTAGAAGTTTATAGAGGTCTAGAAAATGAGAGGGAAATGAAAAGTTTTTAAAGGATTTTTTCTTTGTTTACCCTAAAATTTTGAGAAAGCTTGCTCCTTGATTTTTTTGTGTGTGTTTTTCTTCTGGGATTTCAAATTTCTAAATATTTCAATGGGATCATTTTATAAATAAGACAAATTATGCATGTATACCTATACTGGAAATATTAAGTTACTAAGAACCATTATCTATTTAACACACCAACAGAAATATTCTTTAGGTAAGTAGCAGAACTTTAGAACCAGGTTTCATTTCCAAGTATCTTTTAGTTTGAGAAAATTTCAGCTATTTTCTTTGTATAGGGCCATTTAAACATGACATTTGATAACTGGAAAAATCTCCAAAGAAAGCCCTAGGATGAAGATGGAGGCATAGGCAGACGCACTGTGTCTCTTCTCACAACCAGATTAAGGACAACAAAGATTTAGAAACAAGAAAACAACCAGATCTCAGAAAATCAAACTGTTTGGAAGTCCAACAACGATTCATCCAGACCGGTAAGAGGGGCGGAGTCGCGGCAGGAGGAAGCGGAGGTGCGGACGGGCACGCGGACAGCGGCGGCTGGCAGCCCCCAGGTGCACAGGCGGTGGCTAGCAGACCCCGGACACGGGGCAGCAACTGTGCAGAACCAGTGAGGCCGCACAAGGCAGCTGGCTGACCGGGTGGTCCCACATTCATGTGCGGATAATCCAGGCAAAGGGGAAGCGGTGAAAGGAACTGGAATCTGAGAGAGAGTAAAGCAACCGCCATTATCTC